>CAJUYI010001736.1:27060-38916 GCA_910591695.1 Galerucella pusilla
ACACCTTGCCGAGTAACTCAACTACTTGCTACTTGGCGAGCAGTCGCTCGGTATTCGCCGAATGCCGCATGTCTGGCGCCGCCTTTAGGTTCTGTGTAGTTCTGTAGTGTTTATATTGTATTTTAATCAACTATTAATTGCTTCATCGACGTAAAAATATCATTTTTGAGACCATTACGTGTTTGTGTGTGCTTTTTTTTATTTATAAAAGTCAACGAAAAGTGGAAAGTGGAAAGTGGACATAAATATTCGATATTTCCGAGGATATTTTAAAACTTTTAGAAGAAAATATTTTATTTACTAGTTCAGTGTTCAGTAACGATTTTTTCATATTTTGTGAGTAAAGATATGGCTAGCAAAGGTTTTGTAAAAGCACAAACTGTTAACTTGCCCAAAGTAGACTCATTCTGCTGAATTATGAAGTCAAACAGCTGCTTTAATGCAGAGAAAATAAGAGGAGTCAAAGCATTAACGTAAGTGCGATTTGAACTATGTATTATATGTATTATATACCAACCATATTTCGATGCGTGGTCGTAAGAAAATAATGTTTTTGTGGTTGATTCCTAGACATATAGGTACATAACCTCAAACTATTTAAGAATAAAAATTACCAGCATAGAAGTAGGTACTTACATTAAAATGGTCTTCACTTCACAAACAAAAGTAGTAGTATTTGTCGAAATATCGTCTTTGTTTCGACGCATAGCTTGCAACCATAATGCCCTTCTCTTAAGTGTATTTTTGCTTGCGCCACCAGGTAAAGTAACAAATATTTTGTTTGGAGTTTTAATAGACGTTGATTTACACTATGAAACAATCGAGGAAACAATCGAGGAAACAATGCAATACTTGGAATCCAAAGTTTTTTTTCGGCTTTATCCATTTTTGAAGCTTTCAGAAACAAATTAGGTCACAAGAACTCAGAGCGTGATACACGAATTAGAACGTAAACAAATGACGTCACTGCATGGGGCAGCCATCTTTATGACGTAAAGCGCGTTTTGGCGAACTTTCAAATTTTATAATTTTGAAGTCGTTTTAAAAGATGCTTGTACCCTATTGTAGTTGTGGCTAAACTCAGACGGACCACAGCGACTCGACTAATTTGTGGTTTTGTTGTCGTCCCTGTCGTTGAAGACGACTTCAGTTAACGACAATGGTGATCGGTAGTATTCATCAGTTTCAGTATGGAGAAACGATGAGTGGCCAGTTATCGCATTGTGAAGGCGGTCTGTCGTCCATGTGTTTTGCTTTGAACCATCAACAACGACAATTATTTTGTGGGTTATACCGTCTACAGGTAGCGACCGTCGCTGAGATCAACTACAAGAAGTCGTTCGTCCGAGTACTGCTCTAATTCTATTGCATTTTCAATATAACCACGACCTCCGCCCACTAACAACCACAAATGAAGTTGTCGTGACGCGTCGCTGTGGTCCGTCTGAGTTTAGCACTAGTGTTGTGTTTGAAGTTTCCTAAAATGCTCCTCTTAGTTTGAAAACAAGAAGGTATAGCAACGAATATTATTTTATGATAGCAAAACCTAATTTAATGCTTCCCTCATTCAGAGTATAACTGAATTAATTTTCAGGAACCCGAGAATTTCTAAGAAGTAAAATATTATAACAGAGGAATTTACTTTCCCACTTTCTACATATGTGCACTTAAATATTTGTTATCTAATCCGAAGAAGGTATATATATATTAGCCGAAATAACCTATATACCTGCATTATATTAAAATGTAATTCAATTTTATCCAGCCCGCCCTAAATTTAATGGAATTGATCGTCAACAACAAGGTCACTCGAGAAAAACAACCATTGTGTCACACCTAACACGGTTTTCAACTCAACAATACCTTCCTGTATATAAATATATCCGCATCGGCTTGTAGCGTATTCGTGACTCCTTATCAAAGGGCGTTTTGTCTCTGTAGCTGTTCGTGGAGTGCTTTTGATAATGTGATCGCTTGAGGTAGAAGAAAGACGAGGTCACAGGTTGGTTGGGGTTGGGATATACTTGCTAAAGGAATAAAGTTGACTCGACTGTTGTACCTGTACCGGCGCGGCAGTTAAACTCCTTAGAGAATTTACTATTGTGTAATATGCGATTATTTTTTAAACGATTTGATTTTCCCAAGCGTGATACGAATAGAACTGAAATCGAAGTAGGTTGTTTAGATAGGGATAGGACATTGTTTGGAATTTATTAGTTTGCAAAGCATGGGTATAGTTTTAATCGAAATACAGGGTGTATTTAAAAAGAGGCTATCCGTATCCAAGATAAGGGGGTTGAAGAATAGTAGAGGAAAGTCACTAAATAAGGAATACCATTTTGTTTTTGGGATATAAAAAAAATTCATATAAATTAAATCAGTTTAATGTTTTCACTAATCAGTCATACATTTATATGTAGTAATTAACAGCCTTTAATCAAATATATTAGTTATCAAATTAAAATCTAACACAAAAAACAAAATCACAAATTAGTAACCAAATATGGAATAGGTATCCATATATGGAATGAATATAAGCATAAATCAACATAACAATAACAAAAATGGACATTAATATCTTTGAGATCAATTAAGTATAATATATTGTGATAAATTAAAGAAGTTACATAATTACTTGCAAAAGTCACAGATCCAAGTATCAAACTCTGGACCAGCACAATCATAATGTGCCCAGAGCCCACACATCAAGCATTTAATTTAATATTCCATAATTAGAGATACCGACGACTGTCCATATTTGGATTTTTATACTAGTTCAAACTCTTCTAAATATTTTTTAAAGTCACAATATTTTAATGACAAAAGATCACAAAATGATGAAATAAACATAATACCGATATACTAAATAGTATAACACTTACGTAAACAAACATAACAGCTGGTAATACTCGTTTATTACTTACCTTTAAAATTTTCTGCACGACAACAAAACAAAACGCCTGCCACACGTGAAGCATTCGCGCAACTGACTCGATGGTGTGGGTGCGATAGTTAGTAGACCGAATGAAAAAGAAGATGGTCGAGTGTTGCGTTTCATACTTATAGTCTTAGAGAAATGAAGGCATTTCATATTAAGATACTATTCCATATTTGGTGACTTTCCTCTACGTTATAAACCAAGGTGGTGAAGACTTCTATTATTGACCGAGCACCAAGAATGAGATGCGAGGTTTATAAATGTATATACACCAACATGGTGTATATACAATTATTTCCACTACCAGCCAAATCAAAAATTCAAAATAATTCACAAACGCAACACGAAGCGTTTACCCCGTCGTCTGACTGACAAGTTCATTGTCAGTTTTCGATATATTATGAACGTACTCGTTATGTCATCAGTCATTTTTGGTTGAGCGCGAATTTTAAACTAATGGCATTTGTATTCAAATAATTTTATCTTGATAGGTAATTTCAAGCAGCAAATATGGTATACAAAATTATGTTGTACAAGTTTTTGTTGAACTACTATCCATGAATTCTCAAAGTATTTGAATTTGTCAATTATTGACCTAGCTTGATAACAGAAAATTATTAACCACTGATAGAGAAATTCAACTTCTCAGTTGGCTAGAAGAAGAAATAACTGTCAACTTCACAGCACGTTGGTATTTTAACGTGAAACGCAGTCTACCAACTCACCTTCGAGTTTTAATTCTTTTGCCATGATATTCCAAATAGGCATCCATATATATTTTGTGTGACAAGTCATACAATTCCGGATAATTCCGTACCAACTTGATTAATTTTTCATCCATATTCAAACGCAAATTCCAATCGATTATCTTCAGAGAAATACAGAAAATATCGTTCCAGGCTTTTCTACAGAACTGACACTGAAACTGAAACAGCACTGATGGTAAAAAACTTCACTGCGTCGGACTTGTCTGAACAAGTTTATTTGAAACTATGGCAACGAATTTTATTTTTCACTGACACTGATACTGAACTGACACTGCACTGATGTGTGTAGATAGACCTTTATACTCAAATGTTAAACCGACCCCTAAAAGAGAACACTCTTTATACAGAAAAAGGCGAAGTGATTCTGGTAAATTTGGAACTGTTTTTAATAATTTCCGTACAATCTGTTGAAAAATATATCTCCTAAGTAATATTATTGGAACTTGAGTTCTTTACGTCAGGTTATGTTCGAGCGACCAGGGGTCGCGACGCAAAAGATCTATCTGACCGTTACGCGTTACGTTACGCTACGTTATGTTACGTTGCTTCGTTATGTGCATTGCTTGCGTGCTTGTGCTCTCTCCTTAGTCTCTCTCTCGTTTACGAAGCAGCGATTCATATGCTCCGGCCGGGATTCGAACCCGGTCCGCCCGCGTGGAATGCGAGCATTTCACCACTGAACCACCGATGCTATATTAAAATTCTATGCAAAGCTGGTATTCGCAGTGCTGGTGATCTACTTGAATTTGTTCGGATAAATTTTTACTATTATTTCCATAATTTTTTTTGCGCGATTAAGGGGTCTAGCACACTTCCTTTTCGAAATACAGAGTGTTGAAATTTTGAAAACTTGAATGTTTTAATTCGATAACTCTAAAATGGATGGATAAATTGATTTGACATTTGGCAGGTTGTTTTTAAATGTAAAAGGGCATATTTTGATAGAAATAGTAGTTTGTGCAACTAGTGTGGATATGATGGCCATATCGCACGAGGACAAAGTTTGAGAACGACGCCGTAGGCGGAGTGCTCAATCGTTCAAGTGCGATATGGACAATCCACACGAGTCGAACAGCATATTTTTTCTACGACCCACTTAAGAAAAAATCTAGAAACTAAAAAGTTCTATAAACTGTAATATAACTTCAAATTGAAAATTTAACAATTCAATTTTATGTTTCCACTAATTTTTTTTGTGGTAAACGTACAGTTCTTGAATGTCCAATTTGTATAATGCTACGGTTTCCCTTTTTAAATATACGTTGCTGTTAGAGTAGATGTTGCCAGTCGGACTCCCTCATGAAGGGTACCGTACCATTATCTATAATAATGAATATTCTGCTAAATATTTCAAACGTCTACCTGTTGTCGTTATTAATATCAAGCAGAATAATTATTTAAAAATAAAATTAACAGTAAAAAAAATTTCCTCACGGGGAATCGAGCCCGGGTCTACCGCGTGAGAGTCTGGTATGCTTAGGTACTACTCATCCAACAAAGAATATGCAAATCGTTTATCTATAACGTCAAATGTATTACATAATTTTTTCTTAAAAGGAACTAAAGTTCCTATCGTGTGTCACGTGACACGTTCTACCTTTTTTTAATACAAATTCAATTATGTACAATTCCAATCAAATGTATGTTAATTTCCAATATTATACCTTCTTCAATTTTAAGTACATAAAATATTCAATTTTAATGAGATTCATCAGTAATTTAACAAAACGGAATAAAGGAGAATCGATATCGGGAAACATTGGAAAATGTCGTGATGTTAAATGGTAAAATTCAGCTCTCAGACCTCGCTAACAACTGCTGCTTTCTAGAGTCGAAAAAAGTTACTTTCTCTTTCTATTTCATTTCATTTCCGGACACGACAGTTGCTTCTTATAGATTTTTCAGATCTTCAATTGTGATAAATAAATGAATAATAATTTGGTGTTATTTATAAAATTTGAAGCAGCTTTACTCTTTCAATTAGTAGGTGATTCATTTATTCATATAGAGTTTTACTTCAAAAGGGATAACAACAAGAAGGATTGTTGTGAAAGAACTGTGTATCCACAAGAAAATAACATTTAAAAAAAAGTATACTAGCTTGAAGCAAGAATAATTTTTCATTACTATATTTGGAAGAAATCTATATAGCATACTATACACCAAGGTGGTGAAGACTATTATTGACCGAGCATTTGCCCCGAGCGGAATAAGGTGCGAGGTTTATAAATGTTTTCCACTACTAGCCAAATTTAAGACAAAAATTAAAAATAATTCACAAACGCACCACGAGAAGAGTTTACCCCGTCGTCTGACTAACAAGTACACTGTCAGTTTTCGATATATTAGAACGTACTCGTTATGTCATCAGTCATTTTTGGTTGCGCGCGAATTTTAAAGTAATGGCATTTTTATTCAAATAATTTTATCTTGATAGGTGAGTTCAAGCAGCAAATATGCTAAAGACATTCTCCTGGGTATATAAAATTATGCTGCACAAGTTTTTGTGAAAAACAGCTTGTAGTGGAAATATTGTGCATGCAGGTGGAGAGCACTGTTTTGTTGATAGAACTGGAATATTTAGGCAATCTCTTCTTTGCAGTTCTAACAATAAAATTATTCAATAATTTCTTAAAACTTTAGTTTTGGCGGAATAGACAAGTCTGTTCGGTTAATATTTCAAATAGATTGAGTACCAAGTGTCAATAACATTATTTTAGTCAAGAGTCATATGAAACGATTAACTAAATATGTTTTTGACACTAGGTGCTTATTATACTTTTTCTACGGCCGCAGGAAAAAAAACATAATAATTATATTATATTCTTCTTATTATATTGACAAGATGACAGACAATGACTGACGTATCATTGGAAATTCAAATGACAGAGAGCTTCAAAATTATCACGGAATATTGAATATAAGTTACAGAACACTTGATGAGACGTTTAACAAACAAGAGATAAACTAGATGTGACTTTTCGCATTTAAACACTAGTTGCGGTGCGAATGGCTCTTTTCACGATGTAAGAAACTGACCAGTCCTGAGATGGAATAATAACATTTAGGATTGTATTTATTTTGTTGGGGAATAATAAATTATTACCTAAAAGCTCTATAAGACTTTTGGGCATTCTTATTGCAAATTCTATGTATGATGCTGCTTTTCACGGTAAATCAGTAAAGTTTTATGGTTTTATTGCATCTCAAGCCTAAGTTAAGTAAAGTCAGTTTCTCAGATCGTGAGAAGAGCTATACCAGAATTTTAAAAAACTCAATTTTTCTTGATATTGATAGCTGGAATGCCACCGAAACGTCGAATTAAAAATATAAAAAAGATTGTGGTGTAACAATGAACATACTATTTTCTTGATCATCTGTCAACATTGATATGTTATATAGGTAGTTCTGAATAATTTTTGTGAGACTTTTGTATCATCTTTGAATCATTAAAAATAATATAAACCTGGAGATTATTATTTTTCAACAAGCTTCACCAAAACCGACAATTTTACAGGAAACTGTTATCAAATATAAAAACTTTGTCCCTAAAAAAATATTCATCTCAAACTAATTTTTATTCTATTGTAACCTAATTCTTGTCTCTTTGTTTCAGATACAAATTTTACGTGTTTTCTGCCTTTTACGATGAGAGAAAAGGTCAAAGGATAGTTCGTGTAATAGGGGCGTCGAAAACTCGGGGAGCGGAGAGAGTTTGGTGTCGATTATGGTACAAAGCAGATTTCAACACAACGGCCCACATCTCGGTTACTGTGCAAGCTAAAATAAAGGTAAGGCAAATATGCGGCACCAGGGTATGATTTAATTGAAAAAAGTGAGTGAAAAACGCCGTTTTTATTATACTCGAAATGCAAATTATTTTTCGAGTCGTACGCTCAGGAATAATTTTTCCCCAAAGGACCCCGCGCGTTTCTTATGCCAAAGTAGCGTTCTGTCGAATTTTATAAATTTTAGATATGATGTTGTACTCGACTTCTTTACTAAAAGTGTCCATGGGATCAACTCAATCCTATGACTAGTTACAGGGTGTTGTTTTTCGTGTCCACTTACTTTTATTATTAACAAATAAATATGCATTTTTAGTTGATCATCAAAATAATAATTTAATCGACCAATTAATAGAGAAAATTACTATTTGCATAAAAAACTATCTTATACCTCGAACATTGATAAATGTTAATAATTTTGCCACAGTATAAGAACGAACCAGTAGTATAACTCTTATAAATTTCATTCATATATTGCCAGAGCTTTTGATGACCTTCAACGGATCGCTTTACGATTTATTTTACCATAGGCGTAGGTGGCATAAGTTTTAAAATGACTTGAACGTGTTAAATGTTTTTTCTTGAATATTGTAGAACAGTACACTGATGAGTGAATAAAACAATAGTCTTATACCAAATATTTATTGATTTTTCCATATTACAATTTTCATTTTGTTATAATTTTTAAAAATTTTATTGACAAATTTTAATGTGTAATATAGTCGTACCCTGAAGAAAAGTTTCATTAAATATTTTATTGAAAAATCAACACATGGATGTACAAACTCTGTTGTTTGACTAATATTTATGAGTGAATCAACAATATTATCTTCCGTAGCAACTTTCTCAAAAGTCATTTGAAATAATGTTTCTAATAATGAGATGTATTGTACAACATTTTCATGCGGCATATTCAAGTTTCCAAAAGTATCCTTATTCGTATTTTCATAAGCTCTAAGGTAGTATAAAGACGAATCGTCTAAATTCGTTCGTTCCTATACTGTGATTTTGCCATTACTTCCTGAAGCGTGTTTTAAGGTAACAACCAAGCAACACGCTTTCGGAATCTATGACAAAATTATCGCAAATTATCAATGTCCTTAGTATATTATATCTGATAGTACCATTGATAGATATGCTCTAATATATCGTAAACTTATATTGAAAAATGGTTTGGAAACACAATAGGCAAAATAGTTTATACCCAACAAAAAATGTCAGCATTTGATTTAATTAATTAATTAACAGTAGTACATACCTACAGGATCATAAAATACTTATAATTTATACAGGAGCGTATATGAGGGGTGGGTTTGAGGGGGTTGAGCCTCCCCCCCATGGAAAATGCCTATGGCGGTTTATCGTGTATATTTATGTGTGTTGTTTTTATTGTGCAAATTTCTTTATTTTCCGTGTTGTGAAATATTATTTTAGTAAAGCAAATATGAAGCAACGTACTTTCCATCAGTCAATTTTGGGATTTTTCCCAAATAAGGAGAAAACCCGTTATGAACATAACTCAAACCCTTCCCCTGTGTAAAAGCTTTAGCTACGTGACTGAATTTATTCATCTTTTTACCAATGGTTCGGAACACTTCGGGAGGTATCCATGTGAAATGTGAATTTTGTTCACTATGCCTATTCAGGAGTTCCTAAAAAACTGGTCATAGTAAGATTATGAAATATTTTCAGCTTATTTACTATTTTAAGCTAATCACAAAACAAAATAAATTAATCATTTTGACGGATCGAATTATAAAATTTTTATCGGTTTAATAACAATATATATGTGCAAATCACCCTGTATTACAAGAAAAATTAATATCCACTACACATACGTTTTCAACATCAAAAACTAATTTTTAAATACATGGAGTAATATATTTATTTTATATAGGAAAAAACTAATTTCAGGTTGCATTAAAAATCACCCTGTATAGAACACCTCTAAAACTAGTATATTTGATGCCAGAACATTAAATATCAAGTAACTTTTTATTTCTGACCTTGTTTTCATTAAATATCAGAGTTTCCTAGAATTTCAAAAATTAATCCTTATATAGATAATTGAGTCCCATCCTGTATATGTTGATATTTTGAACTATTGATGCGTCAGTTCACGATATACTAGAACATAACTATCAATGGTACTATCAACTGAAAATGCATATTTATTTGTTAATAATAAAATTACGTGGTAACGGAAAACTAGGATTTTTCAAATTTAACATCCTGTATATCGGAAACTAGTAATAGAATTGGTCCCATGAACACTTTTGTTCGAGAAGTAGAGTATCGTATCCAAAATTTATAAGATTTGACGGAACGCCACTTTGCCATAAGAAAAGCGCGGTGTCCTTTGTCATCAATGTAAATAAAATATTTAAAGGAACATGTTAGAAACATATCGGACTTTATTATTTTATCGTGTCGTACAGCAAAGAAAAACCTCTTTTTGGAAGTAGAATTGATTTTTACATACACTTTCTATCCCTTTTAATCATAATCTTCCATAGAAGGGGTTCTTTTTCTGATATGTAAAAATTTAGGTATAATAAATCCCCTTTTTTATTTTATCTGTATATGCTCCACAGAACTATAAGGTTAATAGATCAAAAAGGGCAGTTGGAAGTTTACCAATATCTTCACTTCTACTTGTATAAATTATTGAATAAAATTGGATTTAATGCGGAAAATGTCCTCTATGACAAAAAAATTAGCTAAGTTATAAAATCAAACAATTTTATCTTGTTAAATCTACATTGTATTCAATATATAGGGTTGTCCAAAAAAAACCGGAATTTCCTTTTTTATTGATATTTTTTTTATTTATAGGTCGATTTTATTGATGTCGGTTTTGTTCAAAAGATAATTGATCAAGACACACTACTAATCTAATATTTCGCGTTTTGTTTGAAAAAACAAAATGGCGGACACATCCAAACTTTACCAAACTTTAAAACTGACTGGAAATTTTTTGTTTCGCACTGTATATGTTTGCGAATTATTTTACGAAAGTTCAGACATTTGTGAATGTAACGAGAGGTCAAACATAGAAATCGGTCAAAAATTGTCTGATGTATGGCTCGAAAAAAACAAGTATGTTATTTTGTTGGACCAAAAATAAAAGTACCGTTTGCCCTGAATTTCTATATTCTCATGACTCTGTAGTAATGTCATAAAAAAGAAGGGTCAAGTTTCTATGAAAAGCAACAAATGGTAAAGCAACTGGTAGTCCAGTGTTGCCGATGCAAAAATGAAAATTACCCGAACTTACTATTCAAATTATCAGAATTTGTCAAAATTACCAAAATGACACATTGGTTATCTAAAAAAAGGTAGAACGTGTCGCGGGACACACGGTAGGAGCTGTAGTTCCTTTTAAGCAAAAATTATGTAATACATTTGACGTTATAGATAAACGATTTGCATATTCTTTGGTGGTTGAGTAGTAAGCATACCAGACTCTCACGCAGTAGACCCGGGTTCGATTCCCCGCGAGGAATTTTTTTTTACTGTTAATTTTATCATTAAATAATTATTCTGCTTGATATAAATAACGACAACAGGTATACGTTTGAAATATTTAGCAGAATATTCATCATTATAGATAATGGTACGGTATCCTTCATGAGGGAGTCCGACTGGCAACATCTACCTATAACAGCATCGCATATTTAAAAAGGGAAACCGTAGCATTATACAAATTGGACATTCAAGAACTGTACGTTTACCACAAAAAAATTAGTGGAAACATAAAATTGAAACATAAAATAACATACTTGTTTCTTTCGAGCCATACATCAGACAATTTTTGACAGATTTCTATGTTTGACCTCTCGTTACATTCACAAATGTCTGAACTTTCGTGAAATAATCCGCAAACATATACAGTGCGAAACAAAAAATTTCCAGACAGTTTTAAAGTTTGGTAAAGTTTGGATGTGTCCGCCATTTTGTTTTTTTAAACAAAACGCGAAATATTAGATTAGTAGTGTGTCTTGATCAATTATCTTTTGAACAAAACCGACATCAATAAAATCGACCTATAAATAAAAAAAATATCACTAAAAAAGGAAATTCCGGTTTTTTTTGGACAACCCTATACAATGTATTTAATATACAATGTAGATTTAACAAAATAAAATTGTTTGATTTCATAACTTACTATGGATCTACATCATGTAAAAGCCTCATCTATTCAAAAAAAAATTAGCTTTTTAAAAAATGGCGAATGCGCTGTAGCATCCGCCATAGAATTAACGGTACCTTATTTTACCCTTATTTCACACAAACTCCAAATAATAATGGTTAATAGATTGTATTATTGAGCCGCATCTTACCAATATCTTCAGTCTTCACT
>CAJUYI010001737.1:0-45736 GCA_910591695.1 Galerucella pusilla
TTTGTTCAGAAAGTTCATCCTCACTTGATAAAATATGTCCATGTGGCACATCTTCAACTGCCCAGAATTTCTGCAACAATTTATCGATTTGATTGAAATTAATAAATAAAGAATGCGAGGGAACTTGTTCACATGAAATAAAATTTGACAACATTGTTGAGGATAGGACACCTCCTACCACCCAACCAAGGTGGGTATTTTGTAAAATGGGTAAGTTGTCTCCAATGTTAATCAAACCAGGTAAAAGTAATGAATAATAAACATCTGCTCCCAATAATAAATCTACATGATCTGGAACATCAAAATTTGAGTCAGCCAAGACAATACTACAAGGGATTTCTAATCGATTTGTTTGTATAAGAAATTGAGGCAACTTGGAGGAAATAAAATTTGTTACTGAACAATTTACTTCAAATATTTTAGTTGGGTCAACTTTTGAGAATAATTTAATATCGATTCCTTCACTTACTTGCCTGCGACCTGATACACCACAAATTGGGTATTGGAGTTTTGTTAGCTAATTTATGTGTGAAAAGTGACACTTGAGACCCACTATCAAGTACTGCTCTGGCAAATATTAAATGACCATTGTTGTTTGAAACATGTACGGATGCAGTTGCCAATAAAATATGAGATTTTTGATTTATAAAAAGGCTTGACATAGCGTTAGATTATTCCCCAAGCATGTCACTTGTAGAAGCTTGAACAGACTCCGAATTTTGTGTTTGTTCTATGTTAGAAGCTTGATCTGAATTACTACTCGAGTTATTCATAGGATAACATTTTTGTCTGTGATTGGTAAGCACACGATTGGAGCTAAAACTCATATTTTGTTGAGCATTTCTTGAATTAATTTGAGACTTATTAAGATTTGATGAATATTCGACAGAATTTCCCGCATGTAATAGAGTATTATGAGCTTTGTCGCAAATAGGACAATTCTTCCACTCACATTGACCGACATGGTGTGGAGAAAAACATTTTAAACATAATTTGTTTGAAAATACAAACTGTTTTCTTTGATTTAATGTCTACTCTTTGAATTTAAAGCATTTTAAGCATGTTGTGATTTGACATTTTACAAAACAAGCAACTTAGCTTTTTATCTACATTAGCAAAGTGAGAGTTTTTACGAGGCAACTCTTGCGAAACTAAATTTTCAGCAGCCTGGCATCTCTTCTCAACGAACTTGAGGAAACCATATAGAGTATAGGTAAAAGAGTAGGACCTCTTTCCAACTCATACCCACGTCTAGTGTTAATGTCTAATTTTTGAGACAAAATATACACTAAAATTAAATCCCACTCGGCTATAGGAACATTCAAATTTTTCAAGCACTCGGTGTGCAGTTTGTCTGAAACAACAAAATCACGCAAATTCATCGAATTAATTTTATTTATTGATGGAACGTCCAATAGGCCCTTGATGTGAACGTAAATATTCGCTAACTTTTTTTCATACCTTTCTTTGAGTATGTCAATTGCTACTGACAAATTAGAGGCAACCAACGGTAAATTTGCAATTAATTTTTGGGGTTCACCCAGTAAATTTGATTTTAAATAAATAAGTTTTTGTATTTCTGCCAAATCATTGTCTAGAACAAGGGCTTTAAAAATGTCATAAAAACGATTCCAACTTTGGTGGGCACCTGCAAATTTGTCAATAACAATTTCAGGCATCTTAGATTTAACCTCTGTTTTAACATTAACATTTTGTGGAAAATTTGGCTGATGACTTTGTTGGTTTTTAGGAGAAGAGCGATCAATCAAAGTTTTTAATTGAGTTTTTAAAGCGCAATATTTTTCTTTGTAGTCACTAGGATCTCCAATTTTTTCAACATCTGTCTCAGATACCTCAATGACTTCCTGAGACTCACAAAATTTCTTGAAAGAAGTTTCAAGTAGCTCTAACCTGGTTTCATATTCAAATGTATGCAATAAATTGCCTGCATCTGCTTTGATAAAACTATCTATCCTAGTGATGCTACTTTTGGCAGTTCTAAGAGCGGTATGCGCTTTTAGTAACAAAGCATCCGAATCAATGTTTGATTACAAATATATTGGAAAGATCTGACCTGAAAGAATCCTTGACACCAATTCACAATCAGTCCAATTGATTCACGAAGCAGTTTGCCATACCATATTCCAATTTCTGAGTTTGACAATTAAAACTATTTGCTGGTTTTTTGCCGAGTCCGGCTCGAGGTACCAAATTTATGTGTGGGAATAAACGAACATTTATCACTCAAACACATAAAGCTTCAATAGCTCTTGCTTAACTTGGAAGGTGATTATAAAAATGAAAAATAATTTGATATGTTTGACATATATATTTTTACTTGACAGTTGTTTATTAGCAACACAAACAATATCACGTTAAAAATTAAACATCATCAATAATTAAAAATAGGGAATTCCTTATGTTTGCTGATGACCTTAAAATATTTCGAGTCGTTAATAACATAGCTGATGCATCTTTGTTACAAGATGACCTTAAATGCTTAGCCAGTTGGTGTGAAGTAAATATGCTTTACTTAAATATAAAAAAATGTTTCGAGATTACTTTCAGTAGGTCACGGAACCTTGTCAACTATTGAGCGTTTAGCACAAATGAAAATTCTTAATTATGCTCTAGTGGAAAGTCATTTACGTTATTGCATTACTGTCTGGGGTGGTGAGCTTAAAACTCCTATTCACCCCATGAAGGTTGTTCAAAAGAGGTTCCTTAAAATAATAACTAAACGAAATTGGAGATATCCCAGTGATGCCCTATACTCTGAAGCACAGATATTGGATATCCGTCAACTATTTTTTGTTAGAATTAATTGCCTTTACCACAAAAGTAAAACTTTGTCTGCTTCACAACATAATTATGACACTCGTCGAAAAGAAAAAGAATACCACCCTACATTTAAAACAGAAATAAATAGGTCAAAGATCATACGCATATTTAGGACCAAAACTGTACAACTCATTACCAGATGAAATAAAAACAGTTAAAACTCATATATTTAAAAAATATTTAGGTCAATACATGCTTCTGCTGGATAGACAGGCCATTTCTGGACAAATTGAGCATACCTAGCTTCAGTTTTACTTTTATTTTATTTCATCTAGAAATTTTATGTTTTATATGCTTATTTTTAATCTGAAAACTTTGCTTTTACATTTAATAATTTTAATATTGCAATAGATAATTTGTATTAATGTAGGTAAGGTGTATTAAGTGTTTTATTTTATTGGGTGAGCTATTGCTATTTATTATGTTCTTTTTTTTATACAGGGTGGGGCAATCTTCTTACATCGGAGGATTACATCGTTGTGGTGATAGATAAAACTTTATAGTTTTGTGTGAGCTAATACAGTTACTGAGAGCACATTTTGAAAATACTATCGATTCTACAGGGTGTTCCAAAACCACGTAGCAGCACAAATTTACATTTTTTTAAATGGAACGTACTATATTTTGTTTAAGAATCGAAAAGATCTCACCGAGAGCGTTACAAAAATATAGCACTCTAATATATTATAAGGGTGTTTCACAAAGATATGGCCAATTATTAGCAAAAAAGACCTCCTCTTTAACACTCTGCGGAACAGTAAATTAAAATAAATCAACAGGTCTTTGTGTTCAAATGTCATACACACATCATTGGCTGTGCTCAGTATTAATTACTTTTTTCATCTGTGGCTTCTTTAATACAGGGTGAAACAAAACGCAAATCAAGCAATATCTCAAAATTTTCAAATGAATCACCCTATAAGTCTTTTTACAATTTGTTAGTACAATTAATAAACTTTCTAACGATGTAATAAACTTAGGGCATTAGTTAATGGAAAATCGTAGATATTTTATGATAATGGTCAAAATAAGTATTTTACGTACACAAATAAAATGGTATTAAATTTTTAAATGCAACCTCTTGCAAATTTTAACATTCCTAAGGCATATATTTTAATCGTAATTTTGGATGCATCTACAATATCTAATCGATGAAATAAAATGTTTACTAATACCGTAGGTACCTACCTGGAATTACCAAAAATTTCATATTTATTCATGTTTCACTTTCAAGAATTGTTATTATAGGCTTGTTTGAGAATGGGCGAAACATAATCAAGCCATATTTTTGATTATATCAAGTGGGCTACTATCAAAATAGTATCTACTAATAAATGTCAAAAAATATTGCTGTATTCTTCGTTTGTGTTTAGGAAGTTGATTCAAACACAATAGTTAACTTGTGGTTCCAACAAGATGGAGCATCAGTATATCAGAAATTTTACCGACAGGTGGATAGGACGTGGTGGACCAATTTCGTGGCCTTCTCGATCTCACACCGATGGATTTCTTTTTATGGGGATACATCAAGCAACTTGTGTATCAAACGTAACGCATTTTCCACAATAACTCCAGCTATGTTGGAAAGAGTAAGATCCTCGTTTTTGAAAAGAATTGTATGGAAGTAAATGATCGCCATTTTGAACACTTAGCATAAACTACTATACTTTTTATAGAATGTCAATGTTCATTTATGTAAATGTGAGTGTTCTTATAATGTTGGTTTTCATAATTGTTAGTTTTTCAAAAATAGAAAAAGTTGGAAAATGAATTACAAGCTTGCATTTTACATAACTAAGATATACTGTTTGTGGTGACTTGAGTAATTATTTCGTAAAGACTACAAACTGCTTTTATATTTATTAGTACCTACTATAATGACATTAGCCTACTTACAATACAGTAAACAAAAATATTTCTTCCAACATAATTCCTTCTTTCCTTCATCTAATGGTAAGAGTAGAAGTCAAAGATATTTTAGATGCATCCAAAATTACGATTAGAATTTATGCCTTAGAAATGTTAAAATTCACAAGATGTTGCATGTAAAAATTCAATACCATTTAATTTGTGTGTGTAAAATACTTGTTTTTGACCATTATCATAAAATATCTACGATTTTCCATTAACTAATGCCCTAAGTTTACTACATCGTTTGAAAGTTTATTAATTGTACTAACAAATTGTAAAAATACTTATAGGGTGATTCATTTAAAAATTTTGAGATATTGCTTGATTTGCGTTTTGTTTCACCCTGTATTAAAGAAGCCACATATGAAAAAAGTAATTAATACTGAGCACAGCCAATGATGTGTGTATGACATTTGAACACAAAGACCTGTTGATTTATTTTAATTTACTGTTCTACAGAGTGTTAAAGAGGAGGTATTTTTTGCTAATAATTGGTCATATCTTTGGAAAACACCCTTATAATATATTAGAGTGCTATATTTTTGTAAAGCTCTCAGTGAGATCTTTTCGATTCTTGAACAAAATATAGTACGTTCCATTTAAAAAAATGTAAGTTTGTGCTGCTACGTGGTTTTGGAACACCCTGTAGAATCGAGAGTATTTTCAAAATGTGCTATCAGTAACTGTATTAGCTCACACAAAACTATAAAGTTCTATCTATCACCACAACGATGTAATCCTCCGATGTCAGAAGATTGCCCCACCCTGTATATTATTGATATACGTTTAGTTGTAAGAATATGCCCAACGTCGTAACAAGCTTTTGCTTTTCGACCTCTCTATCATTTATTTATTTTAATTGTGTATTTGAAATTATTGTTAAATGTGATTTTTATTGTATTGTTATTATTTAAATGAATGATATATACTATATTATTGTTACAACATAAACAATGTACCTCTACAGGAACATAATAATATTAGAGATCTAGGAATAAATTTCGATTCTTAATTAACATTTAAATATCATATTAACGAAACTACTACTAAGGCATTAAAGACATTGGGATTTGTACTTAGAAATAAGCAAGTTCTTTTCTGTGCAAACTTTAAAGATGTTGTATTTTAGTTTGGTGCGATCAGTTTTGGAATATGGTTCTCTTATTTGATTTACTTCATAAAATACTGATATTGAAAGAATTGAGAAAGTACAAAATACATTTTTGAGAGTATGCGCATACAAAATGGGTTTCAATAGGCAACAATACACATATGATGACATACTTTCAATACTTAATATCTCGACCCTATACCATAGAAGGTTAGAAGCAGATTTGTGTTTTCTCCATAGAATTTTAAATGGTAGTACCTATTCAAATTCCAGAGGTGTTACGTTTAATATGTTTTAATACTAATACTAGAAGAACTCGTAATACCAAGATATTTAATATTCCATTTCATACCACCAATTATGGTCAAAATGAACCAATCACAAAAATTTTGAAATATGCCAATAAAAATGGCGGTAGTCTGGATTTATTTGGAATATCTACATCAACGTTTAAGAAATCAGTTAAGCTTCTAAATATTTGAGCATATTAATTTAATTTTTAATAACTTTTTTTATATATTACTTATGTATGAGCTCTTTATACTGAATGAACATTCTTTTGTAATAATGGTAAAACCGTAAATAAATGAATAAAAAACTGATGTGTCCTCCTGTCCATTGTCTGTCTTGTTTGTGTATTCGTGGATAAAAGGGCCATTTCCACCGGGTCTGGAGAATAGGGGAACAATTTCTTTATTTGAAAGACCCAGTTGATACCTATAATAGCGTCCTGTATGTTCCTTTTTGTTGAACCTGAACCAGCCTTACAGTTCGCAATTCTTCTTGCTATGCATTTCAGCAACACTCTGACCTTGCAAGGTTAATGTGGATACCAACAAAAAAAAATCATTTATGAGGCTAGGTACCTATTCATGTTTAACAAATAGCTTCTACCACAAAACAGTTTAATCTATAGAAGTGAAAGTCCAATAGGATTACCTAGAATAAAAAAATGAGGTGTCAAACCCATCCACCTGAAGCGCTAGTTACAATTGAGTTGTCAAAATAGGCAAGGCAACTGAGGCCGAAAAACAGACTAAGGGAAGAATAATTTCAGCGTCGCAGTGGATGGGCTCAGAACTATTTCATAACGCTTTTCTTGATGGAAGTTTCTTTTTGCATGACTAATGCCCGATTTCACTAACCATTTCCTAAAGTAAGGTTACAGTGATAATTGAAACACAAATAACAGCAGCAAATGGCAAAAGGAAACAATCTATAAAAGACAACGGTAACAACAACTATATGACAGCTATGATGAATTTTAAAATCTTTTCTTCTTTTCGTGCTAAATTCGACAACTCAATTGCAACTAGCGCTTCAGGTGGATGGGTTTGAAACCTCATTTTTGTATTCAAGGTCATCCTATAAACTTTCACTTCACTTTCACTAGTTATTCAATATGGCGACACAGGGCAAACAAATGTTATTAAATACATTGTAGACCGTGGATTTTGGTATACATACATAAGTGTTTATTTTGGAGGAAGGTGCTTTTACTTTGCTTTGGTGTCTCTATACTAATAATATACCATAAAAAGTTCAGTTTTATAAAACTTTTAAGCTGGGTATATCAATTTAGGACCAACTTTTGGTTGTGTACCTACATAAGAACATTATTTTTTTGTTAGTGGTTTTAAGACTATCAAGAATTATTATTTAATATTTGCTTTTATGAAATTTGCTGGCATTAAAATTTCACTTGCTTGAATTGGAAGATATCACGTGCAGTATTTAACTTTTATGCTTACGGATTTCAGGAGTGAAACACCTACTTCAAAATGCCAACAATTTGTATTGTAGTCGGTTGTGGGAGCCGTTCAAACCGACACCAAGTAAGCTTTTTTAAGGTCTCAGCTGTTTTAAAGAACACATTTTTGGTGCACAAGAATGAATTGAGTAAGAAGCGTAGAGAAATGTGGTTAGCAGCAATAATAGAAATGATTTAACAGAATTAAAAATCAAATATTAGGCTGTATGAAGCAGGCATTTTGTTCAGTTTTGTTCAATAAAAATATTTATAAAAACTAAGAAAAGTGATATATTCTAAATAAAAAATATTAATTATATAAACAATATACTAAACACTAATAAAATATACTAAATTGAAGCAAAATATTCTAATAAATTCGACTAAAAAGTGTTGAGCACTGTTTAAATTGTTTGCCCTGCACGGCCATATTAGGTTCACATCGAGTTTTCGTGATCGCACTGCTGGATTGCCTAATCTATAAAAGACAATGGTGACAACAACTATATGACAGCTTTGATGAATTTTAAAATATTTTCTTCTTTCCGTGCTAAAGGCCTCAGCTGCCAGGTCTGTTTCAACAACACAATTGCAACTAGCGCTTCAGGTGGATGGGTTAGAAACCTCATTTTTGTATTCAAGGTCATCCTATAAACTTTCTCCTATAGTTTAGATTGTTTTGTGACTTCTACTGCGCATGCTTTCGATCAACAATATTGCATGTTGCAAGAAGAATTGCGACCTGTGAAAGTAAAACACTTTTAACTAACTGAAAAATATAATGACAAATATAATAACCATAATAACGACTAAGTATTAATGTCCAAATAAAGCATTATCAGATTCAGTATAAGTTTTTTCGAATAACGCTTTCTTGTACATCTTTTCCATTTGCAAAGTAAATTTTAACCGTGATTCAGCAAGCTCGACTAACTGTCTATAAGCATCTCTGTTTTTCATTAAAGTCCTCTTGAAATCCGACTTTTTCAATCTATAAATATGACAATATTCAATAGCGTTCACCGTAGTCGTTCTCCTTTGTCCTTTCAACACGAGAGAAATTTCACCAAAGTAAGCTCCATCTTGCAAATGACACAACTCTTTACCGGAATGGGTATAAACAGCCACAGTTCCGCTGGCTATGAAAAACATACAATCTCCAACAGTACCAGCTTGCATTACAGTATCGTTTGGTAAAAATATCTCTGGTATCATCGCCTGTACAGTCTCACTTATCTGCTGAGTGGTTAGTTTTCTAAATATACTAACGCTGTTCACCAGCGATTTTGTTATTCCCAAATCGACATCTCTTCGAAGGTTATCCGGGAGGATGAAATGTATAAAATCTTCTCGAAAATATTTTCCGTGATATTTATAATGGTAGTAAGCGTTTATTTTCTTTCTTAGCGCTAGCGGTAGTTGTTTCTGTATCATATATTCATCCAGTTCGTTCATTATCTTCTGATACTTGATAGTAGTAGATTTTGACGCTAGTATACATAAAGCAAATATAATCCACGTCGATATCACTAATATTTTCCCGATGAGATAAATAAACACAGTCGTAGCGTAATCTTCCACGTACTTAATTTCCATGAAATATTTACTAGGAAGAGCTATTCCCAATAGAAAAGTCGTGCTTCTATACATATAATCCGTATAAACTTCGTAAACGTTGATATTGGACGCGTTGTAAGGATCGGGAAATTGAAAATAGTATCTCACTAACAATTTACTTCCAATTAAAGAGCAAGTGAATACGTGCATAGTGGTAAAAAGAAGAATAACCGAGCATAAGGCAAAAGATGTAGTTTTCGGTTTAATCGTCAACTGTATAGATTCTTTTAATAACAATTCCATTACTGACCAAATTCTAATAACCCTGGAGAAACCAAATAAATTTTGTATTCCTACCATGTAAAGTGCTGGTTCAAATGGTAGAATATGGTACATGATAAATTTTGTCGAACCTAAAACATCGGAAAGAAAGAACGGACCACATAAATATCGTTTGGCTACGTGCTTCGGATGTAGCTCGATCGTTTTGGTTTTTCTTATAGTATATCCTGTGAATAAACTTACACTTATATCGATTATTGCAAAAAAATCGATAGTAAAGTCGACATAACGATGGATATCAGCTACGTACTTCTTTGTGGTAGCGATATCCAAAGCTCTAATATACACTACTGCTAAATAGTACCATAACAGCCAGACTTCGTACCATTCTCGGAATCTACTTAAAGGATGGATTACGTAAAGAAATCCTGATGCTATGTGTCTTAGTTTTTCTTCTCTAACTGCTTTTTCGCTTCTAAAATACAAGCTCGTCTCTACGTGATTCTCTGATACTAACACCAGCTTCAACCATGTTTGCATTATTTTGGATTTTATACCTGATTCATCCAATTTTTGAGTAATCAAATCGGATAACGGTACTTCACAAAAATGGGGCATTTTTGAATTATTACTTATTTGAAATAATCTATTTTTTATATATTGTCAAACAACTTTATTCTCATGACAACGATGTTTCCATGGGAAGATGTGCTTTGTCAACCAAAATATGGAGAACAATCTTCAAAAACTGTATCTTCTTCCATGCCACAAAATCTGCATTCTTCTTTTTCCACTATTTTGAGCTTTTTCAGGTGCCCATTCAGGCGACAATGTTCCGTTAGGATCCCTGTTAAAACTCTTACAGCCAGTTTCACAATAATAGGTTACCTCATGGTTAAAAAGTATCCAACGGTTACGACAAAATTTGGGTTTCACAATATGTGGTCAAGGGTCTAAGTATAGGTTAACCATTAAAAAATTTAACTGAAACCCAAAGCATGGATAATTGTGCCAACCAAGGAAATCTAACCTAATTTATGATTGTTAATTGCATCAGGTGTCAAATTTTAAAACTGTATATTGTTATTTTCAATTACAAACAATTAGAAATATGGAAGAGTACGATGTTAATGCCTATAGCAGTGATGATGAAGTCAGACGACCAAAAATTATTCGCCCAACACGTCGATTTTTTATTCAGATTTCGTTTGTCAAAGTAGACAGTAGAAAGTCTGTTAGAAGATATTGAGGAGGATATTTCCCATCCTACAATTAAAGTGTGGGGTAGTTTGGTAGTTCCAGTATAAAAACTGTAAAACATAACCTACAAAGGTCTTCTTTTTCCTTTCATTTGACATAGAACATCAAACTATCGATGGTTTTCATACCAACGCAACAAAAGTTAATATAATTTCATAAGTTATCTGACCATTAGTTAAATGCTTATTGTGAAACATTTTCTAATGGTTAGTGTCTCGGTTAAGGTGACTTAGGGCCATTCGCACCGATTATCCTTAAAAGTCATACTTAACTAAGTGACACTTATAATTTAAGTGGAGCTTCGTTCGCGCCGTACCTCCCTTAGGGTGGCTTGCCCAACACACTTGAAAATCACGTTAAGTATAACTTAAGAATAAGTTCAACTTAAGTTCGATTTTTCGCTTGCTCAATGCATCAAAGTGGTCCAATCGTAGCTTAACTTTAAGTCGCCAATGTTTGAAGCATAAACCAAACTTAGGAAGGTATTCTAACCTCACATTCGAAAAGTGGTTCTTCCTCCTCGTATTTGTGAATTTTGCAAAATGGAATTTTTGAATGATGATTTGGATTTGTTAGATATAGTGGAGCATGGGTTGCCTCGGAGGAGGTACGAGAGACAGGACTATTTTGATACAATGGATGAACTCACATTTTTTAAAAGATTTCGACTGTTGAAACCTACAGTCGAAAGAATATTGCCGGAAATTGAAGAGGAGTTAGAGGCTGAAGAAAGGTAGGTAATAATAAAAACCACCAATTATATTGATACCATCATTTTCTGTGCTAATATATAATTTTTTTAGAAATAATTATGTCACCCCAATGAATCAATTTTTAACCATGTTAAGGTTTTATGCAACCATATACAATGCAGGAGAAAATAATAATTATCACAATGAGATGATAGACTAC
This sequence comes from Galerucella pusilla, assembly GCA_910591695.1. NCBI lineage: Eukaryota > Metazoa > Arthropoda > Insecta > Coleoptera > Chrysomelidae > Galerucella > Galerucella pusilla. The sequence continues at coordinate 11,625 of CAJUYI010001737.1, forward strand.
TTTAATAACTTACCAGTGTAAAAAGTCAACTTCAAATGGTGGTTGCCATAAGTTGCATTTGCTTTATATTATACCAATATGTATAATCATTATTAGAATAATCATGTATATTCTTTTATTCCAAGATGTTCATCTCTTTGTAACAAGAACTTATTGACAAGTGCAGACATTTATTTTTAAATGAATAAAATGACACAATTTATATAAATGTTTTATTTGTCAAGTCCTAAACAGTGAAGAACAAACTTCTTTTTTAACCTACTTGAATAAAACTTATAACATCACAAACCTTCTTTGGTTTAAGTTAGACAAAGCTGCAGCTATACCTAGGTACTAGGTTGGATAAACAAATGACTTTTTTTTTCATAGCATTAAATCTGGTGACTCCACAAGGAGAATATCAGTTTTGTCAATACTAGCAGCTATGAGCTCTTTTTCTTTTAGTGCTAAGTCATATTTTAATAATTGCATTCGCATTGAATGTTCTTTTTGAAGGCAATCTGCCAATTCCATTTTTTTGTCTATTAATTTTCCATATTTTTCTCCTAAAACAGCTTGTTAGCTTGTTACGTCAAGGAAATGTCATACTTTTTTGACATAATAGCATTCTAATTCCTATGTTGCCAACTCTCTCTAAACTTAATCTAGTTGTAGCTAAGTTTAAATTTTAAAAGAGTTGGGAAAGTGATATTTATTTAAGTTAACCATAGCTTCTAAGTCATACTTAACTATTCTCTATGTAAGCCGCTTGTTGGGCAAGCGGCCCTTAGCTAAGTGGGAGGTTCCATTTGACAACGCCGCAATTTTTAAAATCTTTTTTGAAAAAGAAGATTTTGTCAGGAATTAACGGCAGTCGTTTGATCCAGTTTGATCTATGCGTTTGAAATTAGTTGATGTCATCTTTGGTTTTGACGTTTTGATAAGTATTTTTCCTTCCGATTCATTTTAGTAGTTTAAATATGAGCGGAGAAAAACGATCTCGTGGAATAAATTTCACAACACGTGGAAAATCATTATTATTAGATATTATAAGCAAGTATAAAATTGTCATAGAAAATAAACAATTTAAATTTCTCCAAGGAAATTGAGAGCAGTTTGCTTCGTCATTCTAAATCTAAGAAAAAACGTCTTAGGATCGAATGTATTAAAATAATCGTTCCTTATAATATAACTGTCTGTGTATACCGTATCCAATTATATCAATTATCTCTAAATCGTCATCATCTCCTAACATTTCCATTTCGATAAGACAAATTACAAATACAAAGATCTACCAAAGCATTATTTACTCAAATCTGAACTGTCATAAATCAACTTCAAAATTAGTATTTCGAGGTTAAGTGGAACTTTAAGCCGTGGATATTCCGAGCTTAGTTAAGGTATCCTTAACGTCGCGTTAAGGGTGCCTTTAAATACGGTGCGAACGACTAAGTGACACTTAGTGGATTTGAGTGACACTTAACGTTTAAGTGTAACCGGTGCGAATGGCCCTTAATCCTAAGAGTTTACCACCGATTGTGAAACTGGCTGTTAGCGCAGTTTTACTTTGACTTATGCATTCATTTGATCTCAATAGGCTGTAGTCACCCAGAAGAGTCTTTGATTGTATAAGGGCCATTCGCACCGATTATCCTAAAAAGTCATACTTAACTAAGTGACACTTATAATTTAAGTGGAACTTCGTTCGCGCCGTACCTCCCTTAACTAAGTGGGAGGTTCCATTTGACAACGCCGCAATTCTTAAAATATTTTTTTGAAAAAGAAGATCTGGTTAGGAATTAACCAATTAACGGCAGTCGTTTGATCCAGTTTGATCTATGTGTTTAATATTAGTTGGTGTCATCTTTGGTTTTGACGTTTTGATAAGTATTTTTTCTTCCGAGTCATTTTAGTAGTTTAAATATGAGCGGAGAAAAACGATCTCGTGGAATAAATTTCACAACACTTATCAAATCATTATTATTAGATATTATTAGCAAATATAAAAATGTTATAGAAAAATAAACAATTTCAATTTCTCCAAGAAAATTGAGAGCAGTTTCCTTCGTTATTCTAAATCTAAGAAAAAACGTCGAAGGATCGAATGTATTAAAATAATTTTCCATTATATATAACTGCCGTATTCAATTATACCCATCAATTATTTCTAAATCGTCATCATCTTCTAATTTCCATTCCAGTAAGACAAATTACAAATACAAAGATCTACCATCTAATACCAAAGCACAATTTACTCAAATCTAAACTGTCATAAATCAACTTCAAAATTAGTATTTCGAGGTTAAGTGGAACTTTAAGCCGTGGATATTCCGAGCTTAGTTAAGGTATCCTTAACGTCGCGTTAAGGGTGCCTTTAAATACGGTGCGAACGACTAAGTGACACTTAGTGGATTTGAGTGACACTTAACGTTTAAGTGTAACCGGTGCGAATGGCCCTAAGCCTTACTAGATCTTTCCAATGATCAGATCTTCTCTTTTTCTCGGCTTTACCTATTTCTTTCAATATTACTTTGGGGTTGATTCCGCAAAAGGGTTCAGCCACCCAGAAAGGTATGTCAGTCCCCCTCTTTGCTAGTTCATCTGCTATTTAATTTCCTTCTATTCCAGTGTCTCCTGGAATCCATAGTAAGGTGACTATATTGTTCTCGCCTAGTTCATTGAGTTTGTGTAGGCATTCCCACACGCTTTAATGGCTGCTTGACTTTCTGACATTATGATAATCCTTTGTCTTCTGTATCCTAGTCCGAATAAAGGAACACAAAAAGTATATCAAAGATAGGGAGTTCTTTAAGTCAGGGATTTGCAAACATGCTTGGGAAGAGGGGCATCAAATTCAATGGGATTCGACAAAAATAACATTGAAAGAGCCCAATAATAAAAGACGAAAAATCAAAGAAAGTGCTTTAATACAACTAAATGTGGATAACTGTCTGGCTAGTATTTCAGCCGAATGTAGTCAAAATTTTCAATGATCAATTACCTGCGTTATTAGGATAGCATCATAAGTTTTTATCCAGGTTTTCTTATGATTTATCATTGAAATAGTTGTTAATAGATACACACTTCAATACACAAAATCACAAAACTGAGTTATACATATTTTGCAAACAAAAATAATCATAAACAACAAAGTAACACGGCTAATGGAGTCTCTCCCTGGTCATGAGCAAAAAAAAAGTAACAACAAACGCGTTTGATTAACATTTCCAAAATAATCAAAAAAAAGCGCTATCCCAATAAAACCGTTCCTGGGACGTGCACTTCACTGGATCCCATTCCTATATAGTAGACTATCATATCGTTAGAATGTCATAATAGTATATTATGCAACGATCATCTAATGATGGTTTATTAATACACTCGCAAACGAAGCTCGCCTTTGACTCGTTTCGTATCCCGGTTAAGTCTTGTGTATCAATAACCATTGCATGAGAGTTGCATACACTATTTTTTCTACGAAGAAATTTGATTTAAAAAAAATATATAAAAAAATGTACTACCCGGTAACTCGAACTCGGAATGTACAGATCGAAAAAAACCTTATGCAACGCCTTTACTCACTGCGCCACGGGACCACGGTTGAAATGATAGCATCAAGCGTATAAGTATGTTACTTTTTTCTTATTCTTTTGGGAATCAAACCACAATAATGTTTTTTATTTTTTTATTTCGACGTTTCGGTAGCGTTCCAGCTACCGTTGTCAAGATTAACTAGTAATAAAATTAATAAAATAATTTTTGGTCCCTATCTGACACAACGAAAAAATATGACAACTAGACAATCAATAATATTTTGAAGTTTAAGCCTACAAAACTTTGTTGTCAAATTTTATTAAGGTCCATTCATAGTAGATCACACCTCTGGTAAAATGTGAAATAAAATATTTTATATTTCTTTTAAAAACTAACGCAAAAGATTTAAACTGTCATAAAACAGTGTCAAACTGTCAAACACTCTACAGAAAATATTGGTATTTGAAAATCTAGATTTCTATTGATAAATTTTTCAGTTTTACAATGAAAACCAGTGTAATTTATTGGCGTTTTAGGCAATTTTTAGGTATTTATGATGAAATTCATGGGCGTAGCAGGTTTTGTTTAATATACAAATACGTCTAATAATTAGTTAGATTTTTGATGAATCCATATTTAGCTAATTTAAAAAAAGTACCAATATTTCAAGTGTAATAAACTAACTGAAGCCGAAGTAAAAAATGTAATACATACACTAAAATCTAAAAAAGCACCTGGTTGGGATAACATCAGAGTTGAAACCATTAAGGAAATAAACATGAAATTTCACAACCGTTAACTTATCTAATAAATAAGAGTTTTAATGACGAATGCTTCCCAGAATGCCTCAAAATTGGAATTGTTAAGCCACTATATAAAACTGGCGACAAAACATTGACACAAAATTATAGGCCAATATCGCTGCTGTCAGTTTTTTCGAAAATTCTTGAAAAAATACTAAAAAATAAAATAACCAAGTTTTTAAATAAGTTTCAAGTACTAAATGATAATCAATATGGGTTTAGAGAGAAAAAATCGACAGGGGATGCAATACACGCTTTAATCTCTCAACTATACAATGCTTTAGATACGAAAACACCTGCGCGCAATTTGTATTTTTATCGACCTCTCTAAAGCTTTTGATACGGTGTGTCACAAGCGTTTACTGGAAAAGATTCAATTTTATGGACTACGTGGAAAAATATATCTTGTAATAGAAAGCTACCTAAAAAATAGAAAACAATATGTGGAAGTGGATGGAGTATTTAGTGAACCAAAAACAATCACCTATGGCGTACCACAAGGGACTGTACTTGGACCTCTTCTCTTTACCCTATATATTAACAGCCTGATGGCAGTGAATACAAAAAGAGAAATAATAAGTTTCGCAGATGATACAGTCATAACATACAAGTCAAGAAACTGGCAAACGCTGAAAATGGAAGTTGAAGACGATTTTAAAACAGTTAAAAAATGGTTTCAACTAAATAAACTAACGTTAAATATAGAAAAAACTAAATATCTGCCATTTACATCTTACATAAATAATTTGCCGAATCTTGGTGCAATATATGTTGATGAAAATACTCAAATTCCCGAAGCCTCATCAATTAAGTACCTAGGTATTATTATAGATAGGCATCTGAAATGGGATCTACAAGTGAGAAATGTTACTAATAAACTCAGAGGGTTGCTACATAAATTTAAATATTTACGCGACTTTTTAGATGAAACCCAGTTGAAAACTTTATATTTGTCCCTGGTACAATCGCATCTTACGTACGGAATTATTGGTTGGAGTGGTGTGGCAGATTGCCATTTGAAACAGTTGGAAAATATGCAGAAATGGATAATGAAGCTAATTTAAAAAAAACCAGTGTTTTACCCCAGCGATGCGCTTTTTAAGGAGAGTACTTTTTTTGACATGAGACAGTTATACTGCCAAAACATTCTAATAAACATCTTCAAAAGAAATATAAATATACTTTTTCCACAACATAATTACCCTACTCGACGTAAATGTACTTATCTCACAATGAGCTCAAAGACCATTGGACAACGATGTACGACTTATTTTGCACCAAGACTCTTTAAAATGCTACCAAATAATATTAAGGAAATAAATAAACTGCCACGTTACAAATATTCTGTAAAAAACTGGATATCTAGTAAAGACAGACATATTTTTGATGATTTCATCAATTTAAGGTATCTAAAATAATTTATTTATGTTTATTCAATTTCATTTTTGGAATATTACAAAATTTTATCCCAATTTCAAAATCAAACGCAAAGCTAAAACGCTTATTACCCGATTAAGACCTTAACTCCCGACTTTGACCACAACTCACTATCAAGACCTATCACTATATATTATATTATCACTAAATTATGTTGTTTTATGCTGTTTTATATCATTTTATTTTTATATGGTTTATACATGTTATTACAAATTTTATAACTCGCGCACAGGCATTATTATGCCTCAGCGATGTATCAATGTTTATTCTGAGAGATTTGAAATTGTTTTTATCAAATTGTATTGTATTTTATGAATAAACATTATTATTATTATTATTATTAATTTTAAAATTTCACTCTATATAATTCATAATTGACATACATTATTTAGTTTGTTGGAATCGGTTCATTAAGAGGATTTCAAAAATATGCAATTATACAGGGTGTTTCTTAAAAAAAAAAACAACACCGACTAAGGCATACTTGCGTGAATCACCCTGTACATTTACATTTATGTTTACATAACGCTCAATTCAATTCAAAAGTTGACGTGTCTCGGCATTTTTTATAATTTTCTAAAATAATGACATTCTTCCATAAGTGGTTTCCACACTGTATAAATATGTGGGTACCTCTCTTGATGAAACACCCGGTACAGTACATACATCTTCAAATGTTTTGTACTACTTATAAATATGACATTAACATTTTTGTGTCAAAACATGTCAAATTTAGTAATATAGAATGAATTCATACTTTTGAATTGGGAGTTTTGGACTAGATGGTTTATCAGCATATAAAAGTGTATGCCAGATTGAGAAAGGAACTGAAAGAGCAGTCTAAGGTATTAAAAATTATTTCTAAGATATCAGATTGTGACTATGATATAAAACTATTTTAACTTAAATTCTTTTCATATAGGTACATTTATTCATTTTAGGTGTCGTACAAAATCACAAAAAAGAAAAAGCAATATGAAGATTTAACGCTTTATCCAGGCACCAGTAGTTTTTTGAATTCTTGTTGTGGATTTAGGAAAGTATTTCTAATACATTTTGTATCAACTTTTTTTTCAATTTAACTGCCTTTCAGGTTTTACAAAGTATTTAATGTGAATGGTACCCAAGCAGAGGTATTTGATTTGGTAGCAAAGCCTGTAATATGCAGGTAAATTACTTTATCTCACAACTATAAAACTCGGATGGTAATAAATAGAAAAAGACACATCCTAATTATAATTTAAAATTATCTCCTTTAATAAGGCCAAGTACCTACATAGCAGTAATATAATGTTATCATTCACTTTGTCTTTGATTTTTAAGAATCTCTTATCTGGATGATATTAGCGAAATGATATTACTCTTAGGTATTACTTAGCTTGTATTGGAATGTAACCATATGGCATTTAGGAATTCCTAAATCCGATTTAGATATTACTTAACTTTGGGAAATGTACAATCCAGTACAATCCAGCATTGTATGTATGTGCATTAACATTTTAATATTTGTTGTATTTTAGTGTGATAGAAGGTTTCAATGGTACATTATTTGCATATGGCCAAGTAAGTGACCTTTTATTAAAAAAATAATTTTGTGAAAAAATTTGGACCGAATTACCTTTTATGTGTATAATTTGTTTTCTACCCTAACTGATTGCTTGAGATGCAATAAGACCATAAAACTTTTCGTATTTACCGTGCAAAGCTGCACTATATACCTGATGAAAAAGAAAAAGTAAGTAATTATTTATACACTCGGGTGCAAAAAACGGGCCCCCTATTTTTTTTTCAAAATCGGCTATATTTGTTTATTATTTTGGCTTTTGGCTTACACTTTTTATATTTTACCAACAAAGGACTTCCTCCTGGTGTAAAAATACAAGAATATGTTACTTTAACTAAACTTAATAAACAATGACATAAATAAAGGAAAAATACATGTATACTTAGTAAAATTTATGTTAACAACAGCAAACTTTAGAGGTACAGAAAACAAAATTTAACACATAAAATCGACTTTAGTATTTGGTATTTTCTCCTCTAGCCCTAATTATTGTTTGCATACGGCGCGTGGCTTCCCACTAATGAGCTCACGGACTGCATTCTGAGGAATATTCTCCCATTCTTCTTGAAGAGCTACACGAAGCTCATTTAGTGTGGTTGGTGCTATAGCACGACTTCTAACACGTCTGCCTAACATGTCGCACACATGTTCTATAGGATTTGCGTCCGGAGAACATGCTGGCCAGCTCATTTTTTCAATGCCAACTTCTGTCAAGTATTCACTGACGCATCTCGCTGAATGAGGTCTAGCGTTGTCCTGCATCAGGATAAAGTTATCGCCAATAAATGGAGCGGATGGAACCACCTGATATGCCAAAACTTCCTCAATATACCGTTGTGCAGTCAGTGAGTCCCTATTGATAAACACTAATTCCGTAGAGGCTTTACTTGATATGCCTGCCCATACCATTACGGAACCTCCGTTATGACTCAGCCTAGTGCTAAAAGCACATTCTTGGAATCGATCCCCATTTCGTCTCCATACTCGTTTTCGTCCGTCTGGTGAATGTAGCGAGAACCTGGACTTATCGGTAAAGAGTATATTACTCCATTGCATAAGATTCCAATTGCTATGTTCACGAGCAAAGTGCAAACTCGCTACCCGGTGACGTGGAAGTAACTTAGGTCCAGTTGCTGGCCTAAAAGCTTTTAACCCAACCTCATTTTTACCACGAACCTCCAGAAGTCGATTTCTTGTCTGTACTGAAGTCAAATGACGATCCCTTAGATAATTTAGTACAATAAATCTGTCATCTCGAGCGGTAGTTACCCGTATTCTACCACTACCAGGCCTTTTTGTGTTTCTTCCAGTATCCCCAAAACGTTGTAACACCCTTTGAATGGTAGAACGACTAATATTGAGTAATCGAGCCACATATCTTTGGCTTCGATCATCTTCCACAAGAGCTACTGCTTTAGCACAATCTTCAGCATTTAAAACCATAATTAAGACTTTAAAATTGTCAACGTTGATATTGACAATATTAACATTAACAAAAAATTGCCTAGCAACCGCCCAACAATTGAAAACACATAAGCTCCTTTCGAATTGCATGAATGAAATATGAAACTTTTGAATTTGAATTTTCCAAAATGTTCTTTTTTTATGTAAAACGAGAAAATACACATGTATTCCAACTTTTTGTAGTTAGAAGGAAGTCCTTGGTTGATAAAGAATACGAAATATAATTTAAAACCCAAAATAATAACCAAATTAAGCCGATTTTGAAAAAATAATAGGTAGCCCGTTTCTTCTGCACCTGAGTGTAATAAGAATGACCCAAAAGTCTTGTAAAATTTTCAAATAATAATTTATTGTTCGCCAACAAAATAAATACGACCCTGTCACGGCTAATACTTTTATGGCTTTATTGCATGTGATTATCCCATCTCAGGTCAGGTCAGTTTCTTAGATTGTGAAAAGAACTATACCTGTATCTTGATATGCTACACTCCATTTAAATCCAAGATGCCAACTACATGCATTCGTCCATCCGACGTCCGTAGGTTGACAACAAATTATAATTATATTACCAACGACAACTTTTGGCCAATAACAGAAAATGTACCTATGTCGTGCGTTAGTGTTTGTTTGCATTGTTGGCATCTTGGATTTGAATAAAGTGTTGTCGTTTTGATTATTGCTCTGCAACGTAAAACCATGATATTCAGGCCTTTATTTTATCATCATTGTTTGTTTAATAGTAAATTCGTAGAAGAAAAACGTTTATTAACTTCACAATAGTAGTTTGTACAACTAGTGCGCAAAGCGTCGGAAAAGTGATTTGCGTACAAGTTGTACATAATATTTTTTCTACAACCACATTTATTAATGAAAGAAATACAGTAATTTATATAGTTATTTTATTTAAACTTTGAATAGAAAGAACTTACAATATGGAAATAAATAGAAAAATCAGTTAAATGTATAATTAATTGTAAAATTTGAACAATTTTGTATTGAAACCTCAGGTAACAAATTTTCGGTTGCAGTTCAAGCCTTTTCGATAATATATGGAGGAGTATTTTCAATGTCCGAATTGGACATTTCAAAAAATAAATTATTTTGATCTTGGTTCATAATTCCTAAAATAATGCTTACTTAATAGGTAATAGTATATCCTTCAACGAGTGCAGAATGATGGCTATTATTCACGCGGATGAAGTTTCCAAAACGAGCGAGCGCAGCGAGTGAGTTTTGGAATCATATAAGTGAATAATAGCCATTCTACACAAGTAAAAGACTATACTTTCTCCCCGACTAAAAAGAAAAAACTTCCAGAGTGAGGATCGAATAGTGGTTGTAGGACAATAACTATTATTGTGTCGTATTTACATGTTTCATAATGTGTCAATCATTTATTCCTTAATTTTTTTGTAGACGGGAAGTGGGAAAACCTACAGCATCACTGGTTCATCAAAAAATTACGATGAAAGAGGTATTATTCCAAGGAGTATACAGTATATATTTAAACATTACGAAAACGTGAGTTAGTTTGATATTTTGAATGTTTTATTAAGGTCGATATCATTTACCACAATCTATTATTTTTGAAGATTGCTGAAAAGCCTACCATTTATATATCCTATATGGAGATATACAATGAAGTTGGATATGATTTGTTGAGTACTAAACAGTCAAAAGTTTCTAGGATTTTAGATGATCTTCCGTAAGTAAAATTGCTGGGGGAAATGTGTACTTTTAAATTGGGTATTCTTTAAGTTGCAGTTGTAGAAGAAGTATAGTGTGCAACACGTGGGGAAAGTATTTTTCCCGCTTTTTGCACAATATAATATTTCTCATGAAACCCTTTTTAAATCGGTACTGTTGATTATCATTAATAATAATTAGGAGCCTTATACATTATTTAAATTTCAGTCGAGTTTCTATTTTTGAAGACAAAACAGGCGAAGCACATATTAGAAATTTAAATGTATTTCCAGTTACTACAGAACAAGAAGCTATGAGGCTATTATTTTTAGGGGACACCAATAGGTAAGCTGTGGATGTCGATACAGTTTTGTAGTAGGTATACTTAAGAATACCATTTTAGGACGATTGCAGAAACTGTTTCAAATGAGTTTTCCTCGAGATCACACTGTATATTTACTCTTTATATCAATCTACGAGATTGTAATTCCTCAAATTTAAGATCTTCAAAGTTATATTTGGTAGATTTGGCTGGGTAAGAAATATTTAAATATACATTTTCTTAATTAATTTAAAAGTGATTGACGTATAAGCAGGGGCGGAACTACAGAGTGGCAAGACGTTAAAATGTAAAATGTCACTGCCCCCAGCGGTGAGGGGTCCCTGGTTAGAGGGGAATCCCAACTTCCAACATTCATTATTACACTTTTGGAGAAAAATAGTTTAGTCTGTTATTTCTTACCATTAGTGTGACTATCTAGAGTCGAGCACTCATTTTCAAAACCAAAATTGATAAGAACTTATTTAAGAAATTCCTTGTGACAGAAAAGGTTAAGCAACTTGGCCATGGATAGACATCGAAAATTCTATGGCCCAAAATTTGAACTATGATGATGTCATTAACACTTTTGCTGAACAGAAAGTCCGAAGTAAAGGAATTTTAATACTACTCTACTAAATATACATGAACAACTTTTTCCTCTACTTACACCAGTTTTTTCAATAGTGATATCTGGTTATGACCAGTCTTTTGCTTATAATTCTTTAATCTTTTCTTCATATGAATATTAAAAAAATCTTTTTACATTAATTAAAGGGAATACCACTTCCATGCTTCGCAGTTTATATAAAAATTGTCAACAACACATAGAATCAGAAACACCCGCACTCTATTACGTTAAGCTCGCTAGGACGTGAATCTTTAAACTAGAAATTCTCGAAAAAATTAGGTAAATTCAACCGTACCGTATGCCACGCTGCGCTGCAGTAAATGCAGCGAACTACAGGTAAAATCACGGCTTAGTTTTAGACCATCAATGGAGAGAAGTGTGCAGCTCGGGTGTTTGAAAGAGCTCACAGAGCATGTTCGTATGGTCCAGCTATATAAACTATCAACGATCGCGCGAAATAGGTTCGTTTTTCCAATGGTGGACTTACTGTGTAGCTTGCGCTCGCAGTTTTTTCATCATTATGACAATGCGAATGCCTATTATAAATCTTATATTTGATGAAAGGAGATATTTTAGTTAATTAAATAAATAAATAAATTACCTGACGAGTAAGCACTGAAGATGGCTTAATAGCCGAAAGCGCTCTGCGATTTTAATAAATTAATATTTACACAGAAAACAAATATGTTTTCTTGACTTTCGAGTCATGTGTACTCAGCTATAAAGTATTGACATCACATCAAATTAGAAGATCTTTTGGAAGTTCTGCAGCACTGCAGCGCCACTGCCATACGTTTTTTCTCATTTTCCTACTCCTGGAAAAGGGACAACTGGAGTTATTAATATTTTAGAGATATCAGGCTTTCAAACCTATGAGCCCCCGAAGCTCAGTATAAAAAAACTTGATTTAATTTTATTAATATCCGAATTTTATTCATTCTAGGTCAGAGCGACTTTCCAAAACTCATTCAAAAGGTCATTGTTTACAGGAAGCTAAGTCGATTAATTTATCTTTACATTTTCTACAACAAGTTATTTTGGCTCTATCAGAATCTAATAGAACCCACATTCCTTACAGAAACAGTATGTTGACTCACATTTTAAAGGACTCTTTAAATGGAAATTGCATTACTAGTATGCTGGCAACACTATCAACATTACAGAGTAATGTAGAGGTAAACAATACCGGTATGATTTGAATAGTATGATGTCTTCAAAGGTATCTCAGCTAGCTTCCAATTTGTATTTGCAGACTTTGTTCAAGTTTTTTTTTATAAACCAATAAATAGAATAATATTCAGTAGTTCTACCTTTCCAGGAATCACTAAGTACATGCCGATTTGCTCAGAAAGTATCTATGATAGCTACAGATCCTACGATTAATGTCTTAGATCCTCAAAAAGAAATTCATTTCCTGAAACTCAGAATTGAAGATTTAGAAAAACAACTGTCCTTAGCTACGGGTTTCTCTGTGAGTATTGTTTAAAAAAGTCACAATTCCTATTGATAATTTTTATTCCATTCCATTGAAAATTTTATTTATTTAATAATAAATGGATTATTGAATTGATGTCAATATTTCGATAGTCACTTGAAACAACTGTGGATAGTTTTTCTAAGATGGTCTTTTAGTATTTACCTTACCACTAGAGCACGTTTATAGTAGTTTGTGCAACTAGTGTGGATATGATGGCAATATCGCACGAGGACGGAGTTTGAGCACGACGCCATAGGTGGAGTGCTCAATCGTTCGAGTACGATATGGACAATCCACACGAGTCGAACAGTATATTTTTTCTACGACCCATTTAAGAAAAAATCTTGAAAATAAACAATTGAATAAACTGTAAAATAAATAAACTTGAAATTAAAAATTTTCAACAATTTTATTCATAATCGTACCAATTCAATTTTGTCTTCACTAATTTTTTGTTATAAGTAGATGTTGCCAGTAGGACTCCCGCACGAAGGGTACCGTACCTTTGTCTATAATAATGAATATTCTGCTAAATATCTCAAGCGTCTACCTGTTGTTGTTATCAATATCAAGCAGAATAATTATTTAAAAATAAAATTAACAATAAAAAAAACGTCATCATGGGGAATCGAACCCGGGTCTAGCGCGAGAGTCTGGTATGTTTACCACTTAACTATCAGGGTTTGAACTAATTTAACGTCAGAAGTATTGAATAGTTTTATAAGAGCTGATGTCCATCGATAGTCCCTTAAATACCCATTTTATTCTGTTTTCAGTAATTTGTAATTAATTTATACGGATTGTTTTATTTAAGTTTATTTTTGTAAATATTCTCAATCCACTGCTTCTGGGAGAGACTTTTTTTGACAAATTATTTCGACGTTTCATTAAATTGGAAAAAAGATGAGTGACGAGTACTAAACGCGAATGCTGATTGGTGGATTTCATATACGTTCTAGGATGTATATGAAATCATATACGTTCAGTTAACAGATATGGTCTACATTTCCATTCTGTAAACTGTGCAGGAAATGGATAATATACATGTGGGTGTAGAAAAAATAAAATAGTAGGTACCTACCTACATATATAAAAAAAACCTTTTATCATTTAATAGTGTAGAGAATAATATGTTAATGTCTGTACTGTTAAGAAGATATGGTTGAAATAATACCCTTTTTGGTGTGCGTCATCGATTGTTAATTTCCTTCTATCACATTACGTAGGAAGAAATGGAAAAAAGGCAGGTCTGTGATTAATCATAATCAAAATATCACAATAATGAACCGTTTGAATGTTTTACAAACGTTAACCCCAATCTTTGACTTACAAAAATTTGATTGGTTGATGTTTAGATTACGCGCCAGCGCAACCTATCAATCGGGAGCTAAAAATACTATGAAGGCGTTACTTTCGTAGCGGCAATGTGTCTTACGTCTTTTTATACTGTCACACTGACCGTTCTTGTCAGGTGTGTACTTTGTTGCTTACGGCCAATTATTATTTATTTGAAGTGAATATTAATCTTATTGTTATATTTATCTAAATAATACAAAAATATGCATAGGTACACGAAAAAACATCAGCATTTTGAAAGTTCTGGAATATTTTCATTTAGAAAAAGATGCTGGTGATTATTGATTTCATAGCCTTTTCTAATTTGGCTGAATACGATCCTGATGAGTTTATTAATCAAATTTAAGGTTAGCTATATGTCAAAATAGCAAATAAAATAACCGACAAGCCGAAAACCCGGATATACGTCACAATCGATGACGCACACCAAGAAGGGTATTATTTCAACTATATTTTATTCTCTATACACGAATTTCCTAATATCATGTTTGCTTCAGTCTTCCTCTTTTTCTAGCTCTTTGAACTTTGGATTACCACACTGGTATGAAAGGCCTCTTATCATTCATTCTTTGGAGATGCCCCACCAGCTAAGTTGTCGTTTTTCAATGAATTCCAGCATTGGTTCCATTTCCAGGTCTTCTCTTATTTTTGTACTTCTCATTTTGTTTCTTTTTGTAACACCCCTGATTCTTCTAAGATACGGCCTGAATTTGACTCTTTTGCTGCTGTGTGAGCACCCATGATTCACATCCATATGTAAGGATTGGTTTAAATATGGTTTTATAAACATTCATTTTCGTTTTCTTGGATATTTCTTTTTTGTTTATAAATGACCTGTTCATTGTATAGTATAATTTCCCATTTTTAATTTAAATATCCTGTTTTCCTTTTCTTGAATTTCCATTCCTAAGTATTTGAAGCTTTTCACCTGCTTAATATTTGTTCCATCTATTGCATTAAAAAAATAGTAATGATCCTAAAAGAATAATTTTAAGGGTACTCAAAAAAGCTTGTTTTAACAATAATTTTGAATACCTACTTTTCCAACGTGATCCTATATTTATAATATGCAAATAAACATGTTTTCCTCCTACCTCTATCCAAAGTATGCATTTCCTGGCCTCATTGTAGGAAGCAAAGTCGTACTTTTCCTCCCTAGGGCGGAAAAGTAAAAGTGACGTCATGGTAGGTACGTCGTCAATGAAATAACTTATACGGCATTGACGACCCATACTATATAATATTATATAAGTATAAATTTTACCGTTTATTTATAGAAGACCCTGTATTTTGCAAAATGGTAGAAATCAGTGAATTGTTATTTCAATTTAATGATTTTTACATTAACAATTTGACTATTTTCGAATTTAGGAATTTTCGAATTTAGGACAGAAATATTATAAAGCATGCTATGGTCCATTGACAGATTAACAGTTTGAAAGAGAGTTAGGTCACAGAGTACACCATCTGTACTCTGTTGTTTGGTACTCTATAATACATCAACAAAATATAAAATAATATTTGAAAAAATGAGCGAATTTAAGAGAGGCGGAAAAATCATATGTATAACACGGGAGTAAAATTCCTTTTCCTCCCTTACTGCCCTCCGCAACGCGTCGGGCAGTAATCTTCATCCTCGGGAGGAAAAGTAGCATTTTGCTCCCTTGTATTTGTATATCGTTTCAGAATAGTATGTCTTTGAGTAAAAAGAAAATGGAAGAATATGTCGTTGAAATCAAATCTTTCGTTGGAGCAGATAAAAAATTTATATCAGTTAAACCTGACATGACAGAAATTCAATTTTGTTTTAATTTGCTTAAAAATGAAGTTACAAACAAAAAGAAAGAATGCATTGAATTGGAAAATACTTTGATGGAGAAGACAGAAGGAATATATTTATTAAATGACGAATTATTGAAAAAAGACAAAGAAATTGGTATCCTTTTCCTCTTGCAATATTTATATCCGTATTGTAGAACGAACCATTGTGAAAATGTCGAAATTTTATAATTTTATGAAAGTGAATTATGTAGTCTCTAGTTGTTTTACATAAGAAGAACCCACGTGAAGTTTGCCAACTGTCTAGCGCAGAAATCATCCGTTATTACCTACATATATCAAAATTATACTATGTAATGTCTTTTTTCTACTTCCGTCACTAAAACCGCATCTAAAACACGGGTTTGACATTCACAAAACGACACTTTGAACACTAGTGTTTGAAGTGCGAAAAGTCACATCTCGTTCATCTTTTGTTTCTTAAACGTCACATCAAGTCTATCTTCTGTAATTTATATTTAATATTCCGTGATAATAATGTAGTTATTCTGTGTCATTTGATTTTACAATGGCACGTCATTGCCTGTCATATTGTGAATATAAAATAATATAATATAATTATGTTTTCTTTCCCTGATGACGTAGAAAAAGTATAGTAAGCACCTAGTGTCAAAAACATCTTTAGTCACTCGTTTCCATAAAATACTTCAACCAAAGATTTGTAACTCCTATGCTGTCAGCAGTGACTACTGTTTTAACTGCCATCTGATGTTTGGCCGCAGGAGCTATGAAATTCAGCGGGAATTTTAAATATAAAATTGATGGAGAATTTTATCTTTTTGAAAAATAAATCGACTGTTTACCTAAAGAACATAAAATTCAGCTGCTTATAAAAATATATAAATTATAACTGATTATTTTTTTCACTTGTCAAAATCTGACATTTTGGTGGTTTTAACCAATAGCAATACATTATTCTAGCCAATCATTCGGTATTATACTGATAATTCTGCTTCCTCATCGATAAAACCTTGTTTACATCAAAACGTCAAAATTTTACTTCGAATTTGGCATTATTGACAACTAAAAGTGCTTCGAAGTTTATTGAAAAATAAACACAAACCGATTCAGTGCCATCATCCAAGAGAATATTGAACATTCAGGTAATACAAAATTTTAAATTGTTGAAAAAAATAATCTTCCCAAATACAACTCGCTCTTCAAATTTTATCACATAATTTTTTATTTTCATCACTCAAACTTGTTTATTTTAGGCAAAAACATTCAAACAAACCGAATTTAGATAAAATCCCTCGTCCTAACGGACTCGTGATTTTATCAATCGGTTTGTTTTCATATTTTTGCCAAATAAACAAGTTTTCGTGGAAAAGAAAAAATTATCGATAAAATTTGAAGCACTCGTGGTATTACCTTTGATAATATTTCGCCAAATCTTGCATCAGAGCTGAACATAAGAGAATATTTGGCAAACTCTTGTTGATGCAAGATTTGGTAAAATACTATAATACTATCAGTTATAATTTATAATAATAATAATAATAATAATATATTTATTGCTTCTATTGACAATAATCAAATAGCAAGAGTTCCAATTAATGCAATAAGAAAATACAACAACGTTTATGAATAATCAAACAAAAAAAACAAATAAACAGCCTTCTCCACTAACTCAAAACAAAAGCTCTTAATTATAAGACGTTAATGAAAAAGTATTCTTATTTATTTATTTTCACTGAATTCATTGAAAACAATCAAATAGCAAGATTTTTAACTAATACAAAAAGAAAAGATAACAACTTTTATGAATAATTAAAAAAAAAACTTCATTCATTCAAAACAAAAGCTCTTAATTTTAAAACATTAATAAAATAGTATGCGACAGCTTTCAAACTCTCTGAGTTACCTAACATGTCAGTTATAATTTATATGTTTTCATAAAAGCTGCATTTTGTGTTCTTTTAGTAAAAAGTCAAAACTTGTGCAGCAAAGTAAGAGTTAAAGCAACATAATGCAACATTTTTGCAGAAGGTAAAGTTTGCAATATATAATTTTTGTGTCTAGGAAAAAGTATATGGTGAACGACGAATACTTTAAATAAAAAGACTTTGAGGAGTTAAATATCTATTTAGTGATAATAACAACATTTTTAACACACATACCTTGACATAACACACAACATACTACCTAACTAGATTATTTCCAAATATTCTGCTATTTTCATTCCTAAAATATAAGTATTTTGTGTTATTTTTCTACCCATGTGGTCTGGCATCTAGTTCTGAATAATTCAACAAAAAGGATTACGTATGAAGTACCTATACTCATTTCTATGTGTCTTCTCCTTTGAAAGCGTTTTTTTAGAACAGAACTTGATATGGCTACTTTCATTATTGGATCAACAAAAAATGTTGAATCCTTGTAAGTATTCATGAATTTTGAAAATTTTATATCATCTACTCTTGAAATAGTATTAGGTAACTTTTTTACACCATAAAAGGAGAATCCTAATTATTAATTAACCTATAAACTTGCACCTAATATTAAATTTAGGTAATTACCTACCTGGAATGAATAAAGTGAGAACAGCTTTTCTTTTCAGCCTCTTTTTCCAGGTACTTTACCAGTCATCACTAAAGTGTAATTTTGGTATATTTGTTTTGGAAGGCATGCAGTGTAACTTCACATTAATAATATTTCTCAGCCAGGAGTCAAATACTTCAGGTTCACGTTTTGGAAACCAATGTTAAGCAGTCGTTTTGTCTCAGCAAAACGGAACACAACAAAGTTTTTTACGTGGTTTGTTTATTTTTCCTTCCATTTTGACATCTTGACATTACGATTGCTGATGATCAGTGCCCTCTGCAGTTTGGCCGCATCGTAACATAAAACATTCTCTCCAATCCCAGTTACAATTCTAGGTTGAAGTATTTTATGCTCGTTTCATAAGGCACTCGTTCTGTTTCACACCACTCGTGCCTCAGAAAACTTGTGACTAGAGTAACGTTTTGGACACATAGTACTTAATTGTATACTATACTATGGAACATTCGTTTTCTACTAGGATTTTTGTCAAAAATTACTATTCTTGCATACTCTATTGGTTGGCCTAATAAGCTTGAAAAACACGAGACACTACAATTTCTATGTATGTTTTGCATTTCAATTTTATTTTAGATGAATAAATTTTCCTTAATTACGTTACAGTTCAGCTGAAAAATATCATAGATAAGATTCCGGAAAAACCTGTTTCATTATTGAATACTTTTGAGGAACAAAGTACTTCTGTATCGTGTACTCCTTCTTCAAAGAATGATATACCACATTCAAGTATTGACGAAGAGAAAATATTATACGAAATATTCATGTCTCAACCAGAAGTATCCAAGGATTTGATTTTTTTTAAAAAAGGTCTAGAAAAACAATTTAGTCAAGCGCAACTATGCGTTGAAACTATAAAACAATGCCAAGAACAAATAAATCTTATAAAACAACAGCTTGGTACACCGTTAAGTTGGATAGAAAGAAATAGATTGATTCCGGAACTAGAAAAGCATCAAGAAACATATAAAAAGACTTTACTGGAAATTAAGAGTATCCAAAGTGAAACTGTTCATTTGCAATGCGGTCTTAAGGGAGAGGAAGTAAAAACCAAACATGCGTTCAAAATTTGGATGCAAGAGTATATTAAAGACAGTAACAATCGTCCTCAGTGTGATGATCAAAAATTGATCAAAGGCTACTACTTCAGTAATGGTGCTTCCAAAGGAAAACAAGTCAACGAAATATCAGGCACAATGAACGAATATAAATATCTTAATGACAGTTGCTTTGGTAATCACCAACGTACAGAAGAAAGCAAGAATATTACAATATTGGAAAACTTTTCGTTTCAAAATTTGGATGACTTTCTAAGCATACATTGTTGCTATGATCCTAATGATGATAAAAAATATTTTAATGAAAACTCAAATACAATATCAACTGATCCTAGTACAGAATGTATACATTGCTGCAGAAAATTTCATTCAGATTCTACTTCACTTCCATCAATTTCTACAACATCATCGAACCATTTAGCTGCTACCAAAGAGTGTACAACTGATAATAAAATATTTTCTGAGGTTCCAACGGCAAACAAAAAATCTATTTCTTCCATGATTACAACAAAAAGTGTAGACGAAATGTCAGAAAAAGCTGTTAAAGAAGATGAAAAAATGATGAAAACCTACACGTATGAAACAGAACCAGCTGAAAAGGACATCGACCCTTCGAATGGTATTGAAAAATATTTTATTGAAACAGATTCTTTAGAATTTAAGGAATTTATGAAAAGTGTTGCCGTTACTGGTTTGGATGAAATTGATAACGAGATTTTTGGTTTTTATAGAAGTAAATTTTGTTAATAATCGATTATTTCTAGAAAGTTTGTAAATGCTTTATGAATAAATTAAGTGTATTTGTTCACTTTTCTGTTCCTAGGATATACTTATGCGGATAGGTACCATATTAAGTAAGAAGTAACGAGAATAAAAAACTAATTAAAAATGGGTTTAAGTATAACGCAGTAGCTTGCTGAGAAATAAGCAATCGTATTTTTTCTTTTTCGGAAGCCGGCTTCATCCAGAGAGCTTTGCACCCTGTTGGCTTATTGTACCTATTCTACTTCCACTCTTAGTCCACGCACGTATAGTTATCCCGGTACCTTAGAGAAGGCGATTTACGTCCATTTGGATGTTACCATATGCTTTAGGTCACACTCTGTCCTCTCCGGAAATTGTTTGTCTCGAGTCCAGCGCTTGAAATATCTAAGATATGGGCTACGGTCAGTCACGTAGCTATAGCTTTTACATAGGGAGGGTTTGGGTTTTTTTCATCTGATAGGTTTAGAAGAGGAAAGCTTTATTGAAGGCGCCGCCTAAGGCAAAAAAATCGAGTGCCACGACCTAAAGCAATTTTTCAAGTTCAAGTTCAAGAAATAATGTTAATTTTTTTTTAATTATTTGTTTGACTTGGCTACATCTAAAAGTATTTTTAAACATATTTTTTCTTTTTGCCCCCTTCTGCTGAAATGTTTATAACCATGTATATATATTTTTTAAGGAGCCGTCCTTTCGCCGGCACCACCTCAGCCTCTTGGGCTTATTGTGGATTCTCCTAACATTCTGACTACAGCCTATTCAGCCAATCCATTCCCTGTATTAGCTTATACAGGTTCTTTACTGGTTGGTTGTAGAAGTCTTCTGGAGTCATTTGGGGTCTTCCATTTAGTTTTTGCCTCCTGTGGTCCAGCGTCTCACAGTTGCATAATATGTGCAGAGCTGTTTCAGTGTCCTTTTTGCATCTCCTGCATGTGAGGTCTCCGTTATACAGCCCTATTTTGTTCAGGTGCTCCTTTGTGGGAAAGTGTCCCGTAAGAAGCCCCGTTATGGTGCGTAGTTTGTTCCTTCATTAAGAGCAGTTCTTTTGCTACTTTTCTGATGGTTCTTTTATAAATTTCTTCCCATGTGTTTGCCTGAGCGTATTCTTCCAGAGTTTTATGAATTGTTCTCTTAACAGTCTTAACCATGACCTAGTGGAGCATCTGGGGATGCCCAAAGATGGTTCTGATCCATTCATCAGCGTTGACGATCCTGCTCTTGCAAGTTCGTCAGCTTTTTCATTGCCAGCGAATCCTTCGTGACCTGGGATCCATTCCAGTGTTACACTGTTCCGAGTCGCCAGTCTTCTAAGTTCTTAGCAGCATTCCCATACCAGCCGAGATGTTACCTGTATATTAATTTGGGAGTACCTATTTTATCATTTTGTGGCAGTATGCTAATAAAAAAATAATTGTACCTTTATTGTATTTTCTATGGGGAGGGTTTGAACCCCCTATTGAATCCTATTGATATTTCGTAAGTCAAAGGTAATAGTTATAACGCCTTACAAAGTCTTTGAAAATCAAAAAACAATGACCGTTCACTAAGAGGCAAAAACCACTTCCCTGGATATATGCCAAGAACATGGAGCTAGTATTGAGAGGAGTCGCTACGCCTATCATAAAAGTGGTATTGGTTTCGCCATTTTACTTCCACTTCTCTGTCAACTTGACATTAGTATTGTTTTGTGGATGTGAGTTGGGTATTTTTGGATTTTCTTTTTGTTAGTGTCGTTTTTTTTCTATTTTAATAATAATTGAACAATAATGGTTTCTTGTGCTTCACGAAGTTGTACAAGTAGAGACAGTGTAAATACGAAAAAATCATCAGGAACAACATATTATAGGTTAGTAAACAATCGAAAGGACTGTACTGGAATATATTTCTTTGTGCTCCAATAAGTTTTATTCAACTTCATATTATATTTAATGTTTGTAGATTTCTTAGAACTCCATCAATAAGAGATATGTTGTTGATATTTGTAAAAAGAGGTTCTTGGCAGCCAACAAAATACCTACAGTGTTTCTATATTATCAATTTCACTAGTGAATATATGTTTATTGATTGAAAATTTAAATAGTCCGGCTGTGCCGACGACGCCATATTGCTCACATCACAATGTCACTCATGTGATACCACTTTCCTATTATAAGATAGTCGACTGTGTCATCTCCTCTTAATAGTAGCTCCATGGCCAAGAAGGACATTGAACGGGTTTAGTAACTATATAATAATATGCAAGATATACCAATATTTAAGAACTAAGAATATTTATTTATTTAATAGGTT
Organism: Galerucella pusilla; assembly: GCA_910591695.1. Classification (NCBI taxonomy): domain Eukaryota; kingdom Metazoa; phylum Arthropoda; class Insecta; order Coleoptera; family Chrysomelidae; genus Galerucella; species Galerucella pusilla. The sequence continues at coordinate 34,382 of CAJUYI010001737.1, forward strand.
GATAATAAATGACATCGAAGGTTTTCGTATTTTAACATTCTTTTTTGGATATATTAACTCTAGTTATTACTGTAGTTTTGTATAATAAAAACGATAGGTGAGTTAAAAATTAGATGTATTATATACTAAATAAAGGGTTCAATGAAACTTAAAGTCAAAACACAATATATTCAATGTCCGTTGTTACTCAAAACTTGCAGCTAGTTTCGGTAACAATTACCATCATCAGGCTGTATGGAATTTCACAACTGGAAGGGTAAGAACATCACTATCATTAGTCCATAAAGTAGTACTTTGTAACAAAGTAAAAATATTTAATAAATTGTGGAATGAAAAAACCTCAAACTAACTTAACAGTAGGAAAAAAGAAAGTTTTCTCATGAGAAAACCTTAAACATATTAAAACATATGAAATAATGAAAACTTTTAAATTGAAGTAGAGAGTATGTTCAATTTAATGAAATTCATCTCTTAAAAATTAATTAAAGGGGGGAAGTTCTATTATGGCAAGGAAATGTTTTAATGCAAATGTGGAAAACCCATCATGAAAAGGGGATGTAGAGACGTTGTGGTTATTTTATATTTACTTTTAGGAGAAAAGAAGCATGAAATTGAATAAATATGGAAATTGACGAAATTTTTGAAAAGGGAACCTTCGTCCAATTTCTTCTCTTGATTTAATAGGCATAAATTGAACTTCTGGGCAATGTGAAGAAATATTTCCCAATGGGAAACAAATTCTTATATGTTGGTGTGAATTTTAGCAACACTAAAAAACACAAAATAAAGAGCGTGAATAATAACATGTTCAAGCTTAATAATTTCCATTAACAAATTATAAAATTATCTTTAACTATATTTGTAATATAACGGGAGTAGTGAATGGAAGTTCCCTTTTCAAAAATTTCGTCAATTTTCATATTTATTCAATTTCATGCTTCTTTTCTCCGAAAAGTGAATATAAAATAACCACAACTTCTCTACATCCCCTTTTCATGATGGGTTTTCCACGTTTTCATTAAAACATTTTCTTGCCATAATAGAACTCCCCCCCTTTAATTAATTTTTAAGAGATGAATTTCATTAAATTGACCATACTCTCTACTTCAATTTAAAAGTTTTCATTATTTTATATGATTTAATATGTTTGAGGTTTTCTCATGAGAAAACATACATAGTTCTTAACTTTCTCCTTTTTTCTTACTCTTAAGTTTGTTTGAGGTTTTTTCATTCCACAATTTATTAAATATTTTCACTTTGTTACAAAGTACTACTTGATGATCAATGACCAATGATCACATATGGAGCTATTGCCTGGTGGCCAAAAGCTTTACAGCGAACGGCCCAAGCAAAGCTCTCTGGTTTACAGAGACAGGCTTGTCTGGCAATCACTGGTGCTATCAGCTCCACACCGTCAGCAGCCATGGAAATCCTTCTGGACCTACCTCCTCTCCATATATTTTTGGAAAGAGAGGCTAGATGGACAGCATACAGAATTGTACATATTTCTAAATGCACAAATCAGGCTTATGCAGAACGAAGCAGAATACTAGCCGACAGTGAAAGTCACAGTATTCTGGGAATGACCTCTGACATAATGCCTTCAACAGTAAACTACGACTTGCCTTACACCGTCCTAATTCAAAATAGAGATGAATGGGTCCTCCGTAAGGAGGGAACTATTAAGAGCAGACAGCTGTTGGTACACAGACGGCTCAAAAACACCCTCAGGCTCTGGTGCAGGTTTATACGGGCGCAGACCTAGGACAGAAATTTCAACCTCTCTAGGATCCTATGCAACCGTATTTCAGGCGGAAATTTACACCATTGTTTCATGTGTGGAGAGAGTGGAGCAAGCCAATCTCATACATAGAACAATAAAAATTTTCTCGGACAGCCAAGCGGCCTTAAAAGCACTTAGCTCTCGCCGTGTAACGTCGAAATTGGTTTAAGACTGCCAAAAAAGACTCTCCTCAATAGGAGAACTCAATAAAGTATTGCTGGTCTGGATCCCTGGCCATTCTGGCATGGAAGGAAACGAGAAGGCAGACTTTCTTGCAAGGGAGGGTGCCGCACGTGTTTCTATCGGACCAGAACCCACAATTGGCATCGCAATAAGTTTTGCCAAACAAACACTAAATACCTGGACAGCAAGAGGAGCTTTAGACTTCTGGCATAATTTACCAGGATTGGTTCATTCAAAGGCTTTTATACATCCTTCGAAGTATGTCTCCAAACAAATGTTAGACCATAGCAGGCATGACCTACGTTGTCTGACAGGCCTTTTAACAGGCCACTGTCATCTGAATCATCATATGCCAAAACTTGGACTGTCGGAAGATCCGACTTGCCGTCTTTGTTTGGAAGATGATGAAACAGCAGAGCATATAATTTGTGCCTGCCCCGCCGCGGCTCGAATCAGGTATCTGATGTTTGGCAGGGTCTCTCTCTCGCCCTCGGACCTGAAATATCATTCACCAAATAAAATAATCGGCTTTGTTAAGAAGCTGAATTTGTTTGGTGAGCCACAATAGACTCTTGTGAGTCGCAGTGGAGGGCATTATAGAACCACTCACCACAAACCTAACCTAACCTAACCTAACTACTTGATGGACTAATGTTAGTGATATTCTTTCCCTTCCAGTTGTGAAATTTCATACAGCCTGATGATGGTAATTGTTACCGAAACTAGTTGCAAGTTTTTAGTCCCAACGGACATTGAATATATATTGGTTTGACTTTGAGTTTCATTGAACCGTTTATTTGGATTCTAACGACATTTGAGGTATGGATGAACTCTTACAGCCAGTTTCACAATAATAGGTTACCTCATGGTTAAAAAGTATCCAACGGTTACGACAAAATTTGGGTTTCACAATATGTGGTCAAGGTTAAGTATAGGTTAAGTATAGGTTAACCATTAAAAAATTTAACTGAAACCCAAAGCATGGGTAATTGTGCCAACCAAGGAAATCTAACCTAATTTATGATTGTTAATTGCATCAGGTGTCAAATTTTAAAACTGTATATTGTTATTTTCAATTACAAACAATTAGAAATATGGAAGAGTACGATGTTAATGCCTATAGCAGTGATGATGAAGTCAGACGACCAAAAATTATTCGCCCAACACGTGATTATTTCTAAGAGTCACGATTTTTTATTCAGATTTCGTTTGTCGAAGTGGACAGTAGAAAGTCTGTTAGAAGATATTGAGGAGGATATTTCCCATCCTACAATTAAAGTGTGGGGTAGTTTGGTAGTTCCAGTATAAAAACTGTAAAACATAACCTACAAAGGTCTTCTTTTTCCTTTCATTTGACATAGAACATCAAACTATCGATGGTTTTCATAACAACGCAACAAAAGTTAATATAATTTCATAAGTTATCTGACCATTAGTTAAATGCTTATTGTGAAACATGTTCTAATGGTTAGTGTCTCGGTTAAGGTGACTTAATCCTAAGAGTTTACCACCGATTGTGAAACTGGCTGTTAGAGTATTATATACTAGTCAGTATACTAGTCAGTTTTACGCCTTTTTAGTTAATATTATTGTATGTTTTGTTGCCTATACCAAAATCGTTTAATAATAGAATATCCTTTATTAATAGGGGTCATTAATTAATGTTTTTGTGTACATTAATATAACTTAATAACATAACGAACGGTCAACGGAAAATAACTATTAAATTTCAATTTAGTTAACATACATTTGAACTTGAACAGTCATGAAATTGGGAATCATAGGTACCTATTCATGTAATAAAAATAACGCAGTCTGCGCTCTTCCATCGAATCTATAATTAAGACTTAATATTGGTAATCAACACGATGACTGCAATGGAGGTGGAAATGTAAGAAACAAGAAATTTCTTCCTCCTTTCTTGGTATTGATATCAGTCTTCAGTTTTCAGGTCAAGCAAGAGGATATGACGGTAGTAGTGAACGTTTTCTGATTAGTTTCTCGACGGTGCGGTACACTGTTATTTTTTTTGTGCAGAACTCACTTCATTAATTACGGACATTGAATGAGTTCTTAATATTAGTTTGTTAAAATAAACAGAAATTCTATGTAAAAATATGGAGGTGAAGGTAAGTACTCGATTTTAATATATTGTATAGTTTTATGAAATTTGATATGTAAGAAAATTCGTCCTTTTTGTTTATAATTATTGTCAATTTAACAGATTAATGAATCATTTTAAAAGAACATATTTAATAAAACAGCTATCAGAGGGAATATATAGAAAATGAATGTGGGTAGTAATAGTAATTTTATTATTATATAAATTGAGGGATACTTTTTTTGACAGGAGGAAAAAATTAAAATTAAAATATCCCAATGAACTTGAAAACTTATTTGACTGGAAAATATATAGTAAAACACATAAAGATTTGAGATAAAGATTTATAATACAAATAAGGATGTATTTTGCGAATATGACGAATTGATAGTATTCAGAACAGGAAAGTGAAATTCCAATTATTTAAATAAACCAAAAAATTTGAACTAATAATAGGAAAAACATTTGAAAATAATAGTAATAGAAATTATTTGAAGACCGAAGTAGCATCGAAATTTATCATATATGTAGTTTACACCAGGGGTTCTCAAACTTTTTGACACTGCGACCTCCTTTTTAGTCCTAGTATTTCGACGACCCCCCTAGTATCTTCTCATCTCGAAGGTTTGATTGAACAGCTGACAGATTACATTCCAAATAAGGATACGTGTGGGGTTTTGTGGGTAGTCAATCCGTTCAGTGATCAAGTCGTAACAAAAGCTGAGCTAACTGCTGGTCAACATGATCAACTGATAAAAATTTCAAGTGATCAGTCAGCAAAACTCACTTTTAACAGTGCTTGTATCGACAAATTTTGGATAGGTATTAAAAATGAATACCCAGAACTGTCCACAAAAGCATTACAGACTTTGATGCCATTTTCTACGTCTTATAACTGTGAACAAGGTTTCTCCATAATGGTGAATATAAAAACAAAATCAAGAAATCGTTTGACCCTGGAAAATGACATTCTTTTGTGTATAACAAAACTCAATCCGGACATAAAAAAATTGGTTAATTCCAAACAAGCTCATGTTTCCCATTAAATAGTATTAGGCCTTTTTCAACTTGTATGTGTATTACAAATTTGTGTAGCCTATAAATTTTGTTTTTAATAAAAACTACAGCTATGACTGATTTGTTTTTTTCCTCCTTATCCCGCGACCCCCTTTACACATCACGCGACCCCCCTGTGGGTCGCGACCCACAGTTTGAGAACCCCAGGTTTACACCATGCTGAATTTAAATTTTTATAGTAAGAAATTTTAATTAAATATTTGGTACATAAATCAATTATTTGAAAAGAGAAAATACTAAGAATAATAATAATAAATTTATAAAGTTGAAGTTTGTAATGTTTAATCAAATATTTGAAAATGAATTCAATTTAAAAAAAATTTGAATACTGAACCCAAAACCCTGAGATACGAATTTTTGGAATGAAAAATTATATAATATCAATTAAAAAATCATAAACAAATATAGGAATAATTATAAAACTCAATATTATAATATAATATGTATATTATAAAATAACAACAGTTCCAAGTATTCACAATAAATGTGATTGATCATTTAGCATGAGAAATAGTTACTTTGGATGAAATTTCTTATATCTCCAACAGAACAGAAGGATGCCGTGTGTGGCATTATTTTCTTACGGCGTGATTAAAGTGCGATACAAAAATCACTTGGTACCTAACTATGACACTAATTAATCTACATTTCAATATTATTTTGGCTTCTATATTACCACTAAGCTCTACATTACCGATTTCTTACCACAATATCCTGAAATGCTGCAGAATGTTAGGAGATCGTCTTCGGAAAGACTGAAAAAGTGCATCGAAGCTGCTGCTATTTTATTTTGAACAGCTCCAATAGTATGAATGCTCACATGGTTTTTTAAAACATTTACCTTTCCTATAACCAATGAAGAAACGCCGATTTTACAAATTTGAAGGTATAAATCTATAGGCATCAAAAGGAAGTCCTTCTTTAGGAATCACAAATACCCTGTTGTTTTTGTTTTTAGGATACCTCAACGTACTGGTGCTTCCAAAATCATCCACAGTCAGCTTAACAAGCTCGTCACGTCTACCTACAGGCGCCAAAAATACCAAATATTAATACAATCTTCAAGCAACCATTTATGATCATCTGCCTTCAACTAAAACTTACTTACTCACTTCTTCTTCAATATGGTGTACGATTTAAAATAACTTACATTGAAATGTCAATGTTTTCATAAACTTTTAAAGCAAGTTTCAACATGGAAATAATCGAAATCTTGGCCCAGGGAGAATAAACCTCTGATTTTCCTATCGTATAGACTAATAATACATTTTCATTAACCACCTTTACATTCTTATTGCTTTCACGCCACTCTTCAAAAATTTCATATTCTGTTTGATACCGCTCTTGATTCCACAATTCACCAATTATTTGATATTGTTCCTTTATTTCTTCAATTTCATCCATGGTCGTTGTTTAAGCGAACTCGCGAACATAAAAAACTGATGTTGATTATAATATTGTTAAGCTGTTCCATGACAATACGATTTTGGGATTTTTCTGTAGAACTCCAAGGTACATAGTTTTTTCTTTCCTCGGAATTAAAACGTAATCTTTCAGTCTTGAACGACATACGGCCGATACGAGAATAACGGATTCGGTTATTATAATCCTCATCCGTTATTTGCTACATATCGGCCTCGTAACATTAAAAAATTTAACATGTCCTTTTATCGGTTGTTAATAATTTCTTTGTCAACTTATATGTCCTGTCAAGGTGAAATAATGTTAACTTTCTGTTTTTGTGATTATGCGATCGGGTCATTCATTTAGTAGTGCTATATTAATTGTCGAACATTAAAAGTTTTAAATAATTTTGCGTTTATAGTAATAAAAATGCGATGTGTTTATACTAATTAATAGAAATATATAGCTATTTTGCCTTGTAAAATTAGGAAATCATTTTATTGACATAATTCATGAGTATGTTTAATAATAATAAACACCACCACACACTGTACACTTGTGTGACTTGAGCTGAAAATGTGGTTAGAAAAATGAAAAATAACAGTTCTTTGCAAAAACGACCGTTTTTTCTTTGTAACAGTTATGAGAAAATATAATAGCTAGTAAGGAAAACAGTTGGAACTCATTATTTTATGTAGCGGAAAATATTTTAATAACAAATCTGAACGTACCTAGGAATTAAATGAACTGTTTATATAATAAAATGCAAAATCACTTCAGAAACGGAGGTTTCATTACTTACCTATTTTAATTTATGAAACTGTTATTTGCTTTCTTTGGATTCCTACAATAATGTTGTTTTGCTTCCATTGTTTGGCGAGAGTTTCAAAACTGTGAAATTTATGATAATTTTTACCTTGTATCAGTTGCTTTTTTCAAAAAATAGGACTAAAGGAACTGCTGATTTTCGAGATATTAACAAGATTGGTATCATTGAATATATTTTTACGAAACCTTTGAAAAGAGGTTTCGTTTGCCATTAGGGTTGCGTTTGAAATTATTCGTCACAATGACCTTGTGACGTCATCTTCGTCATGTATCATCACTAGTAGGGAATTAACCAGGGAAAGGGAATTTGAATAGCGCTGAATGTACAGGTAAGTAAGATTGAATACATCTTTTTTGATTCCTGATTACATGGCATAGTTTATGACCAATCTTTTTGTTACACCTTGTATAATAGATGTTTATGAACGAACCGGTATGTGACGTGACGTCACACTCCCGAGTTCTCTGTGACCTACAACGTCGTTCGGATGAGTATCTCATCCGGCTGCCAGTGCTGTGCTGCGATCCAACCAAAGTGCAAGTGGTGAATTTGCGAATAACATTATTTATTATACAGGGCTCATATGTTTACGGCTTTTCGGACAAAAAAAACAAACATTATTATTTTTATAGTTTATAAGCATTTTTGTGCAATGGATATCTACCATTAAAAAGAAGAAAACGGGTAGTGTGTGTAAACCAATAAATATTTTGTATGAGACTATTGTTTTATTCACTTGTCAGTGTACTGTTCTACAATATTTAAGAAAAAACATTCAATACGTTCAAGTCATTTTAAAACTTATGCTACCTACGCCCATGGAAAAGTAAAATGAATCGTAAAGCGATCCGTTCAAAGTCATCGAAAGCTCTGGCAATTTATGAATGAAATTTATAATAGTAGGCGTTTTGCTGCGAGGTACCGTTGACTCAACGTTACACAATTTCTCGGGACCGTAACGTTTTCGCGACAGGTCGGTTCAAACTTTTGTCTTTGAGTATACTTCAACGGTACGCAAATTCATGGACCGTGGTGAGTAAGGTGTTTTGGGGAGCGGTTGACGGTTGACATTTATAATCACATAATCTATAGGAATATAAAAAAGCTAGATATTTGAAAATAAATCAAAACAATTAAGGTATTGATTCATTTTGTACAAAATTATCAAAAAGTACAAAATCCGTAAGGACTAGGTTCTCTATAGAGATCAGATTATCCATATAATTAACACGATATTAATTAATGGAAAAATGAAATAAAAATAATCACAACGAATAACCAAAGAGACAAGCACGTCAGTTATCTATGATCAAAACCCAAATTTTATTTTGTCTATGCCCAAGACAAGACCAACGCATTTTCGCGAAGGAACCAATGAAAAGAAATAAAAACCAATTAGAGAAGGATAATGATAGTACCGTTCCCATTGAATCGGTAGTCAACCGGTACCTCGCAGCAAAACGCCTAATAATACTACTGGCTCGTTCCCTATACTGTATTCATAGCGTCTGAAAATAGATTGAGTGACAAATTTTTATTTGCTTGGAAATTAATTAAATATTACTGATATTATGAAATCCCTCATTTTAATGGTAGGTGAATATAAAAAGACAGTAGGTATATATTGGAGTAATTAAAAAATAATAATTGTTTTTTGCAAAAAGGCTTAAAAGTTCCGTTTTATTGTAAAAATACACCGATTACAATGTTAGTACTTAATATAAATATTTTTCTATTTTCCATAAAAATTACATGGTATATTTTTTTATACCCTCTGATTTTTATTGCTAGCTAATAGTGTATGATACGGAAAATATTTTGACATAATTTAGTCGAGAATTGAACACTCTACAAAAAAGGTCTTCCACGATTTTCGCTAAGCCTATTGGTTCAATAGTTATACGAGGAAAAAGTTGAATTCACCGGAAATTTGGCCTTTCTATAGTCTATTTTTATGTAGGAGAGATAAATAAAACCTTATATCTAATGCAATAGTATATTAAAGTATAAGTGGATATTAAGGTCTTTAAAACACGCGCGATTTTTCGAGCACGACGGCGAAGCCGGAGTGCTCGAAATAGAGCAAGAACACCAGTTATTCACGAATTCTTTACGCTATTTTTTTCAATTGGTGCACTTTGAAATTATAAATACTGATCTATAACTACTACAACAACAAGAAATGGAAATCATAGATGGAAGTAAGAACTAAATGTCAAATGGTTGAATTCGTGATGTATATGATGTATACCTTGCGTTGTCATGGAAATGAGAAAAACATAAACTAATTTGTATTTTGATGGAAGTTCAACCTTATTGAGTTCTGTGAATGTCAATAGTATTAATTTGAATACCATTTCCTAAGATTTGAAATATCGAAATCATGGAGACTAGATATAAGGAGCACAAACTTGTATAGGAAAAATGTCGAAAAAGTGTCCGCGAAAAGCATTGAATAGTAGATGGCGCGAGAGTAGCAAATTGGCCTGAGGACAGAGTGAAGTATGCTGACCAAGTTAACCTAACAAAATCTACGTCTATATTAGTGTTTATATTTATAAAAGTTGAATCTAAATTAACAATTAATGGTAAAAACGACTGTTGTGAAAAGTTGTCAAGCTCGACTAAAATGATAAAAAAATATCACCGAATTCGGTATCGCTGTATTTTTTCTGGCCAACAGTACGTGAAATAATTTCACGATAACCTTAGCATTGAAAGCAAATGATTATATTTGCCACACTCATTTTAAAGAGTAAGAGGATCGTATAATAATATAAAGAATAGGTTCACATTGAAGGGAGCTCAAGATATTTCCCACTATTTATTTCCATAATGGACCATAACAGCAAGTAGGTATCACTAATGAACAGCAAATGACAAACTAATGCTGCAGTACCTTTCAAACGAACAGCATCAAGTACAACAGATCTACATCTAGCAACAGGAATTATTAGAAGATCAGGAAGTTTATAATAATTCAATTTATCAAAATTATCAGAAAAACAGAGCAACTACACAAACCCTAGAGTTTCACATATATATTTTTTAAATTTTGCTGCTACCGAAGGTTTGGCTATATGTGATAAAACTAAAAGGATTGTAATTTCTTTTATGTATGTACATATTGAAGGGATTTTATCAATTACACTAAATATTTATTGATGTAAAAGTGAATATATTTAATTGTCTTTTTTGGTAACATTTTTGAAAAGTCCAGTAAGTAATCTATTAATGTGAGGAAAACACGTTTTTTGAAAGAGATATTCCATCCATATCCAATACAATAACTCTATAGACTTTGTATTTTGTCTACTGATTTTAAGTTTCAATTCAAAATAAACTTATATTGATTTCAACTATAGACAAAGAGCTGTGTGTTGGAGTAACTGACTCAATTTGTACAAATCAAATAATTTATAAGTGATTACACACATCAATTAAATATACTTACATTGCACAGTGATATTAATTAACAATAATATTAAAAATAAGGTTAAAAATTTAAATTTTAAAATAAAACGTTCTAAAAAAACTGCAGAATACCTGAAAACACTTTGTATTCAAATACTGGCTTCTAATGGGTCACATGTGGCCTAAGTGCTGTGAGCCTACACACTCACCCTCCCCACTCTACAGATACAGACTGGCTTCTAATTTCTTTCATCTTACTAAAAAAATGGACCCCATAAAACTCTGGGCCCATCACATCTATGACTACTTCAAGAATTATATTTAATTCAACAAGTTATCTTCTTAAATGTACTACTTGTGTTTTTTTTAATGTTTCATACTTTATTTGTTGAACATGTGTATGTTCATTGATATATCTCTTAAAAACAAATATGTTCATTCATATGTTTCGAACATGAATACTTCCTGTAATATTTGTGCTTTTTTTAACCAATAAATGTTCCTAGAAATGTGTACAATTTTTTTATTTCCAGAAATTTTCCACCTATTCTTGATGGACTTCAA
>CAJUYI010001738.1:32343-45714 GCA_910591695.1 Galerucella pusilla
GAAAATGAATCCTCATCTCAGCTTCCAGTGCATGAAATTAAACCAGTTTTATATATCATAACATCTACTTAGTATGTAAAGATAAATATAGAGAAGAATATATTTATCTCATCAGTTTTTTTTTCGTATAATAAGTTTCGTAGAAGTTATCAAAATATATTACTTAGTACTTTTAATTTAAAATATTTTAAACCGATATTTCAGGTGAAAACTGGAAATTAAGAGTTCCTAAATGTTTGCAACTTTCACTACAGATAGCCAGTTATAAAAGGACCATTCGAATTTGAAGTTTGAAGAACTGCTTTTGCAACTTTGCCAATTATTTATGTCTCCAAAAACTTATTTTTTTATTCGTTTTTTACCAACTATTTCATTGCATTGTGGCTGAATAGTGCTGTATATGAGCACATCCTCAATTAGAGAGAATTAGGAAATACAAAATTTCTAAAACTAGCAAAGTAGTGATGCTATTACTAAATTTGTATTGTGACGTTCAGTTTCCGTAATACCTTATTATGTTAAATGCAATAACCTTAGAACAGAAACGAACTAGCCAGTTTAAATTGGGTCAAATCTTTTCTGTTTAGATCTATGATCTTTACTGATTATAATGGTGGTTATGAAATGTTTACCGATATATCCAAAATGTTTTTATCACTTATACAGGGTTATTGATTAGTGTGATAAAGCTCAAGTCTGTTATCCTGAACGATACAAAGAAAAGTTGTCAATAAAAATTGTAAACAGCTTTGAGCTTCATATTTCGAAATTAGTGACAACTTTACAGGGTGTTCCATAGCTCGGTGCCAGAAAGAAGTTATGTTTTTTAAATGAACCACTCAATATTTTATTTTATGTAAATGCAATAGTATATTACGTAACGAGTGCGGAAAGTGACATTTTTCACACGAGTGGGGAGTATTGTCTCACTAGGCGCAAGCCGAGTCTTTCTGCCTTTCAACAGAAGCAACAAGTACATACTTTCGGCCGTGAATAGAGAGAAACTTCTGTACTATTCAACAAGAATTATATAATATGTTATAGTTATTTAAAATAGAACTTTTACAATGATTCTAAAAACACATTCAACAATATTAATCATGACATCCTGAATGTTTATTTGAGTATACTTTAATTCAAAGAAACCATTGAGATAATTTTCATCTTGAACATATCAAAGGATGCTGCAAGTTTTTCAAGTGGTTTCGAGGAATATTTTTATATGTGAATTAATCTCCTCTTAGATTGTTGTTTATTTTTATAACCTTAAGTTATTTGAGAAGATATGAATTGAAAGAGTAGGTATATTAGTAATAATAAATCTATTGTCAAATTATTTATTTATACAGTAATGGGCAAACGTATAGGATCGAGTGAATATCTGGAATTTTTTGAAATATCAAAATGAAATTTGGGAGGTGAATATTCCATACAATTAGATGGTCATAATCCATTGGGATAGGTGAAATTTTCCGCTGAATCAACTGGTGAAGACTAGAACGTTGTATCTATCATATTAGTTGAGTTATGAGTAGGTACCTTTAGTTTTGAAAAATGGATTTTCGAAAATTTCATGACTCTATTTGGAGGAGAAAAACTGATTTTATACAAAAACAGACTGTGGCAGTCAATTTCTCGTCTCAAAAAAAACACTGGACGAATTTTGAGCAATTTTTATGACGAAAACATTTTTTTTGTCGAAACTTTTGAAACAAGGGGTAGATGTAAATATTTAATACAAACTGGTTCCCGCTAACTTGCTTATCGCTCGAAATGGTATATGTAAAATTGTCCGCTGAGTCGATTGCCGAAGACTAGAACATTCTATCTTTCAAATTAACCGAGTTATTGACATCTTTTGTTTTAAAAAGTGGATTTTTCGAAAATCTTATGACTTCATTTGGAGGAGAAAAAAAGATTCAAGACAAAAACGGACTGTGGTAGTCAATTTCTTGTCCCCTTTAGACAAATTTTGAGCATTTTTTGTGGCGAAAGTATTTTATCTGTCGTAATTTCTGAAGCAAGGGGTAGGTAAGGAATACTTAATACAAACTGGCTTAAGCTAACTTCCTCATTGATCGGAAATACCTACTGGAAATCCACTGGATCCGTTCTATATACCACAGCGTTTCATGGTTTATCCAGGTTATTCCACCCTGGCTATGAATGTGACGCCTATGGCCTGTATATGCATTACAGGAGCAATGAGAACATGCCCAACGGCAGCCATGGAAGTGATTCTCAACCTCACCCCTTTACATATGGTGGTGGAAAGTGTTGCAGAAAGAACAAGATACAGACTAAGTAGAGAGGGAATCATTAAAAAAAAACACCTCCTCACTTCTTAGAAATCAGACAACCTGGGACATGCCACAAGACGGTAGGATGAAAAAATATAACTTTTCAAAGAAATTCGTTACGGAAATGAGCAACAAGAATGAATGGGATCCAAATACCATTACCAGACTTGGAAAGAATGCCATTCAATGGTACACAGACGGCTCAAAAGCAATAGAAGGAACTGGGATAGGAGTGTTCGGGCCAGGAACCAAACACTCTGAAAGCTTGGGAAAAACCTCAAGTATCTTTCAAGCGGAAATTCACGCCATATGAAAGTGCGCAGTTCAATATTGATAAAGGATACAGAAGACAAAGGATTATCATAATGTCGGATAGTCAAGCAGCCATTAAGGCACTGAGCTCTTGTGTAATCAGTTCCAAAATGGTGTGGGAATGCCTAGACAAACTCAATGAACTAGGCGAGAACAACTTACTATGAATTCCAGGACACACTGGAATAGAAGGAAATGAAATAGCAGATGAACTAGCAAAGAGGGGGGACTGAAATACCTTTCTGGGGGTCCGAACCCTTTTGCGGAATCAGCCCTAATGTAATATTGGAAGAAATAAGTAGATCCGAGAAAAATAGAAGATCTGACCATTGGAAAGATCTAGTAGGGCTTATACAATCAAAGACTCTTCTGGGTGACTATAACCTGTTGAGATCAAAAGAATGCATAAGTCAAAGTAAAACTGCGCTAAGAGTTTTAACAGGGATCCTAACGGGACATTGTCGCCTGAATGGGCACCTGAAAAAGCTTAAAATAGTGTAGGAAAAAGAATGCAGATTTTGTGGAATGGAAGAAGAAACCTCCATCCACATACTTTCCAACTGCACAGCACTTCAGAATCCTAGAGTAACTACTAGTTTCTGAGACTCTCCTCAGAAACTGAGTAGAAGTAAGGGGGCACAATAGATCTTTTAGGTCTCAGTGAATGTAACCCCAAAAATCACACATACATACATACATGGCCATACAGAACCATCAGCGTTTGGTGCCACGCTGTTCAGAGTAAACTAAACTGTGCTGTGCGTCTGGTGATCATAAGCTAGAACCGCTAGGTTTCAGCAATTAGTTAAAATAACCTCAGCAATCGCGATAAGTAAGCAACTGCTGACATCTCCGAGGGAAGGGATAGACTATTTAGGTTATCAATAAATCTTTCTTCCTAGTGAAACTGAAGTACACATTTTAATAACCTTATTTTCCCGACAGGTGGATGATATTATAAATATAATGTACCATAAAAATACATTCAATTTTTATTTGTTAGTGAAAATTCAACATCTTGGAAAGACAGTAGATCTGACATCTGAGATATTATGACACATTGGTATTGTTAAAGTCAAAATTATTAAGTTATAATCATAACATTTATTTACACTACCTACTTATATGTATAGATATTGCAGCAATTTTCTGTGAAGAAAATATTATTCACTGGTAGTTACTATAAGTCAACTAAGAGTGGCCCGACAATATTCCTTTTGACAATACAATTTTTGATTTTTATTGTTGTCAAAACTGCCAAAGCTTCTGTCCAATATTTATCTTTATTGTTCAATAATTTATGCAACATCTAAATATCGAAAGATCTTGAAAAAAATTAAAAATCTGTCAATTCTTCATTCATATTCTATCTTTTATATCTATTAGTCGAGTTATGAGTATCTTTACTTTTGAAAAGTTGATTTTCGAAAATTTCATGACTCCATTTGAAGGAGAATAAATGAGTTTATACAAAAACAAGCTGTGCCAGTCAATGTCTCCTGAATCGATTGGTGAAAAAATTGTTTTATTGCAGTTTCTGGTCAATTTTTTTACCTCGTATACTCACTTTCGGCACGTGCCTTGGAGCAGCAGCATAGAAAACCATTTTAGTAAGTTTTCTAACCGGTCTATCAATCCATCCAATGGTTAATTTACGTTGAAATAAGTAAATATACAATTCAATTTAATTACCTAAACATTTTTTATTGCAAATAACCATTAAAAGTGATAATTTACGACTCAAATACAATACCTAACCTATCCTATCAACTCATTTAATGGAAATATATTTCAAGTGGAAAACATTTATCGTATTACGGTGTGCAAATTGCTGTCGTTAAAATTAAATGCTGCTTCAATAATTAAATAAGATACACTTACGTTGTGGACATATATTGAGCTATAAAAAAAAACCATTTCTAGCTGTCAGTTTATTTTGAGTAGATAAATTGGTAATAAACTTTATATTGTTGATATCTAAACATCCGCATACAGTAGTACCAAAAATAACATAAAACACTCTAACTCAAATGGCGTTGTCCAGCAGTTGAAGTGTTTCTATGTAGGTGAAGCCTTTCTTCGTTTTTTTTGCAAACCTTTGTGTTTCGGCTTTCACGTAGAATTTTATTTTGAACTGTTTGTAAGTATTACATTGATGTGATTATATTTGGTGTCATCATCAGGTTTGTTCAAGATGAAATACAGATTTTTAAATAGTTTTGCCGTAAAATTACCCGCCCCTGTATATTTATTACGAGCTAAGCTCCGGCCATTATAGATACGCGAAACGATGACGTATTGGTCCACTCTACAACACATTTTTTTAATATGACATATTCCAAATAAGTGGCTCAACTTACCAAGTTGATTTCCAGATAGAAATAAGATCGCAATGTACTTCATATGCTTTTGAGAGTTGTTTTTCAATGTCCATTGGTAAATAAAATGTTAAATTAATGATTATCATTGACACCTACACGCCATTGACACACCAGTGAATGTATAATTAAAAATAATCTAAAAATAAACCACGTTTAACTATTTCATTCTGTGTGCCCTCGATGTTTCCCACTCAAACATTAAAATTCCAAATAGATTTAAATATTTGTGAGACATTGTGTCAGATCACGTGAATAATTGACTGAACACGAGGACATGCCAAAAGTTTCACTGATTCCTAGTCAAATATTTAAAAAGAAGAGAAATTAGAATTGTAAGCAGATCTTGAAAATACAATGTCCAAAAATTAACATAAAAACAAGAAAATTATTTAATTCATTGCATTTGGCAGTACCACACTGTATATATGTATGTCTAAAAGGTCCACAATGGTACTGCATATTATATTACTAAAAAATGGTGCCCCAATCTAACTGGCCTTTACAATAAAAAAATAAATATTTGGTAATTGTGCTTGCAACAAATTAGGCATTGTGTTTTTTTTCCACAAAATCGTTCAATTTCTAGATATAATTGGAGCTCAAATTCAAATGGCCTATAAGTTCTTTGTTTTTAGGCCGATTTTGGCAACAAATTTGCTTTTTTGTGAATAGTTTTTAAGACATTCTCAAAGAAATAGATTTTTGAGTTTAGCGTACGATTGGGCAAGTACTGCCGCCCCCTGCGATTTTTTTTTTAAGAAAAACAATCATCAACCTATAAAGGTATCCTGAAATTTTCAGCTTGCCCAAGTTTCTTCTGGGTTACCTCTTATATGTAGACCCATTAGATTCACTAGCCTATATAGATTGCTGCTATATGTCCACATGTGTCTCTCTGTTTCCTTTTACTAAAATTTATGTGCCTACTTTTTTAATACAAACTTTAATTTTTCGGTTAGCATGTTATGCATGATGGCATTTATGTTAAACTTGAAATTTGTGTTGCTTTAAATAGATATTATGTAATGTTTGGTGTGAAGTTTCAAGGTTGAAAAAGTTTAACGAACACAGAGCATAATATAAATTCATTGAACTGTATTATACGTAAATTTATTATTATTAAAACAAATTTATTTAGCGTGACGAAAATTTAACAATTATCTTTTAAGCTTCAATAACCTAAACGACAGTTTTATAGTATGTAAATGTATACGAAGTGTCTATTTATTATATTGCTCCTTTGCGAGATTGATATTTATATGTACCTACATACAGAACGTTCTTCAAACTTATGCGTAATAAAATGCAATATATGTAATTGTTATTTAACAATAATTGGTGAAATAATAAATTATAAACAAATACAAAACTATATTTTGAATTGAAACAGTATTCATAAAGTGTATTTTATTCTTTAGCTTGTTTTATATTTAGGGCATTTATTTCTGGTGACATAGTTTATATTGTTACGTTTTTCCAGCTATTTGGCAACGGTAGTTAGATTAAATTTAACTGTGACCGTTTTGAAATAATAGTTTAATGATAATTCAATAAAAATACCGAGCTTCGGTGCGGGACATTTTAACGTAAAATGACTAATTACTATATTCAAACGAAATCGTAAAGTCGACAAATGCGTAGGATTGTTACTTTACGCTCTAGAGCAAAAGAAATAAATATTTCGCTCTTTAATCCCTCCAAATTTGATGGAATAAGCAAGCGAAAAAGATCCTTTTTTTGCTCTAGAGCGTAAAGTAACAATTCTCCGCCTTTGTCATTTAAGCGTGAAAAGATTATGTATGTTTTTTTGAGCGTAAAGTAAAATTGCCGCTTTCAAAAGATTGCCGTGGCAATCTGTTACTTTACGCTCCAAATACTCAAATAACTTTTCTAGTGATTAAATAAATATTAATTTTTTAATTTTTGTTACAGATGGTACGAACATAAAAGATATGAAACGGAAATGGAAAAAGGCTTGAAACTGTTGTTGAGACACTTAAATGCCGTTTAGAATAGAATTTTGACTGAAGAAACGAAAATGAAATTAATCAACGTTAATTTAATCTCATTAAAATGTATCCTGTTCCTAGTGTTTGGGGGTAAGTATTTTTTACAAAGTCAATAATTTGATTATCTGTAGAATGATTATAAGCTTCTTCTTCGGGTAAATTGTTTTGAATTGAGGTACATATTTGAAATGCCCAATGATATTGCAATACATTTTTTAGTCGTTAACCTAACCTTAAAATAATACAGGGTGAACCAACGGGAAGGAACGGAAGTGACGACTTGACATTGACAGATAAACTAATTAATTCACGAATGTGCTTTGGCACATGTGCTTTGGCGTTCATGACAGTTATTTTTAAAATTTTTTTTAGCTATAGGAAGCCTACTCCCATTTCTACCTCTCCACATGGACTCGTTGAATCTTTCCAAAGACCAAGGAGTTATAATATCAATAGTTTCACCGATAATAGCTTTAATAGGACCTCTAGTTGCAGCTCCTTTAGCAGATAGACTGGCAGGTACTTCAGGAATTTCCCCGAGAAGTAAAAATGGAGCATATCTTAGAGTTATGATTGCCGTATCACTAGCATTCACTACTATTATGTATTGGTTACTAGTGGTCGTACCACCAATTGTAAGTAGTAGATTACACCCTGTATACAGTTTTCAAATTGTCAAATTTGATGCAATGACTGAGAAATTTCACATATTTATCTTTTGACTTGTTATAAATGTTCTAAATCTGATTCAATATTTAATATTTCTCTGATGATAGACTCCGTTTCACGAAAGAAGAACCCTCTTGAAGTTGCAGTCGTATGCGTTAACTTATCAAAACAAGCACCATATTGTAAGATTGTCATTCAACTTCCAATCAGAAGGGTAACGTTTTCACATTTTGTGGGTTAACACAAAATTTGTCGGCCTCGACTGCGGATAACAACAAGTTTTTAAAGGAGGCATGGTTTTAGATCAAATAAAATACACAACACACATAAATAAATTAGATGAACGCCTTAAAATATAATAATAATAATAATAAATGACTTTATTGCTGTGTTATAAAAATACAATACATGCAAAGGCGACGTTCGCTCTTAGATGATGTTCTCATACGAGAAGCACCAGCTAAGTGGCGCTCTTCCACGCATCCGCAAAACTAAAGATACAATATTCTTTACTTACAATAATTTCTTATTATGCTCAAATAACAAAAGTTAAGTAACCTAATTTCGTAAATACTAAAATGAACAAGGCCAGTTTCATCTGATTAGCTTATAATTTCAATGTTATGCTATTATTAAGTAGAGACTTCTTAAGATTAAGTTTAAATTGAGAAATGGGTACCGTTTTGTAGACTTCGGGGATTATGTTGTACAGATTAGCAATGTTATATGAGAAGCTAGATCGAAATAACGTGGTTTTATGTTTCGGCATACTAATTTTATTCTTAAATCTCACATTTACATTGTGTACTTCTGATCTCTTTTTAATTTTTTTCGATAGGCAATAAGGTGTTTGGGTTAACATAATTTTGTGAAATAGTACTGAACTATGAAGAATGCGTCTATTTTTTATATTCAGCCAGCCAAGATCTGCAAGATGCCTGGAGGTTGGATTTCGACGTCTGATGCCGCAAATAACACGAACACACATATTTTGAATTCGCTGTAATCGATTTTGATCCAGTTGTGTAAGTGCCGGTCCATATATCACATCACAATAGTTAAACTGCGAGAGTACCAGGCTATCACAGAGCATAACTCTGGTCGTTTTATTAAATAATTGTCTGTGAGAAAATAAGAGTTTCAATTTGCAAAATGCTTTCTGAATTATTGATGAAATATGGGAGGAAAATGTTAAGGAGTCATCTAAAACGAGTCCAAGATTTTTTTCACAGTTGGATAAAATTAAACTATCGTTATTAATTTTCAAGTGTATTTTACTTTTTATTCTATTTTTCTCATTTCTACGACCAAATAGCATGACTTTCGATTTTGAAGAATTTACACTTAAGCAGAATTTAGTTGAAATCTCTATTATAGTTTCAAGTTCTTTGTTAATTTTTAAACAAGCGTCTTCAACTTCTGGTTCATTAAAATCCATATACAACTGCGTGTCGTCCGCGTAATGGTGAGCCTTCATACATTTCAGGTAACTTGGAAATTGGGATGTGTATAGGGAAAATAGCAAGGGACCTAAGATGGATCCTTGCGGAACCCCACGTGTGAGGTACATTTTCCTTGACAATTTTTTATTTAGAAATACTCTTTGAGATCTTTGATCTAAGTAGGACTGCAAAATTTTTTGCGCTTGTTTATCAAAACACATATAATTACATAATGATAGAAGCAAAGAGTGATTAATTTTATCAAATGCCTTAAAGTAATCTAATAAGATTAAGATGCAAAGTTTGTTGGAATCGATATAAGAATAAATGTCATCTAAAACTTTGAGGAGTGCAGTAGTGCAGCTATATCCTGGCCGAAACCCAGACTGGTAATAAGTCAAATTTGATGATGTGTTGATGTATTTGTTCATCCATCACTTTTTCCAGGATTTTAGAAAAAGTACACAATAAGCTTATAGGACGTAGCTCATTGCAGTCGACAGGATTGTCCGTTTTTGGTATGGGTAGAACCTTAGATTCTTTCCAAATTAAAGGAAACGTTGAATTTTCTAGACCAAAATTATATATATGAGTAATATATGCTAAAATAAATGGACAACAATGTAGAATCATATCGGTGTTTATATTATCAGGTCCAGCAGCATTTGAATGTATAGAAAGTATTTTTTTCGTAAACCTTTAACTCATCAATTTCCGTGAATTTAAAATTATCGACATTCGGCAGTTTAGTTGAGGAAAAGTGGCTTAAAATGTCAGCATCTGGATTAGTGTGACCACCTATGCCATCGATGAAATGGTAATTTATAAGATCGGGATCTTGTAAGTGATCAGGAATAACTGCTGAACTTTTATTATTATGAAAGATGTTATGCTTTTTCATTTCTTTCCAGATATTTTTCTTTCGCTTTAGCTGAAATTCAAAATATGCTTTTTTTTCACGTTTAATTGCATGATTGACTTCATTACGAATTGATTTGTAGTAAATCCAATGATTCTCGTTTTTTGATTTTTTAAATCTAGATTCAAAAATTAAAAATATTCGACAGTAATTGAAACACAACAAACAGAACTTCAAATGTCAATAATAAAATAGCTTTAACGCCAATGGCATGTAACTGTTGCTACGAGGCGACATGAAGAAACAAGACCGATTTTGATTTCTGCGCAAGACACGTGGCTTCTTCTTATGTGAAACGAAGTCTACACCAGTGTCAAATTTGATTAAAAACTTACATAATTTGTGTATAAAATACGTTACATAACAATTTTCGATTTGTTTTTAGAAACAAGGTGCGAATGTATCTTTTATTTGTAACGAAGCAGGAGCCCACGTTTTACAAGATCGTTGTGGGACTCACTGTTATGATTGGGAAAAAGATGTAAGTATAAAATACAATAATGTAGAAGAAGAAAACTGTAATTCTCTCTTAAATATTTTCAGAAAGGATCTCTGCTGGTGAAAAATTGTATTTACACGTGTCGTCCTTCTTCTGGATATCACGTTATTGAGTTACCAGTTCTTGAACAACTTTTAAAAGAGAGTCTCGAAGCAACAGGAAGCGACAGTGATAGTTACTATGATGGTGAGACCAATCCCGAAACACCCGATCTGGAAGCAGAAGTGGTAAGTTTATTTCGAACACACTGTGTCCACTTTAAGTTCGCACCATATGGGAAATTTTTTTATTGTTAACATTACGAAAAAAAGTTATTCTCCATAAATCTAATCACTACGCTACCATATTTATGCGTGAAATACTAGCGCCTTCTGGCAGTTACTGTCAAACATTTGTTGCTATCAAACATTCATTAGTTTGTCAACGCATCCTAGATTACCCTAACTACAGTAAAATTGGCATTTCTTCAAAATTAACTGGTTAACTGGTTCTGAACAACTTTTTTTAATAACATTTTTTGATATTGTCAAATTTAAATGTACTTTACTTTCATATTTTTTGACAAACCTCGTAAAATACTGAAAAAAATTGATATCTGATAATTGTATTTTAGATTTTAAAACATGCAGAACTTTCTATGGAGAATAAATTAGTTTTTTTCCTTAAATTGATAATAAAAAAGTTTCTCATATGGTGCGAACTTAAGTGAACACAGTGCATATTTAGTACCTAGCTTTCTCAAATTTATTTATTAGCCAAGCTATGTTTATTTTTTGAAATTCAGTTGGCGAAAATAATGTTTTTAATAACTTTAATAACCATTACGTTAATGTTAAACTATCAACTATATGACAAATGACCACTGGTTGTCAAAATTTAATCCAGGCACTTGACAGTTCTCAAATAGCTGTCAAACTTTGGTACTTGACAGCTGCCAACTAGTTGGTAAATTACCGGAGAAATTCAGTTAGCTAAAATATTTCCATGTTCTTATGTGGAAATTCCATTTGCGAAAGTTAAATACCTAGGGGTGATATTTGACCAAAAGCTCACATGGAACTCCCCCATTGAAAAAACCACACACAAGGCTAGAATCGCCCTTGGAAGGTGCAGGCAAATGTGTGGAAAGAATTGGGGATTAAATCCCAACATGATGCACAGGTTGTGAGGCCAATGATAACCTATGGATCAGTTGTCTGGTGGCCCAGGACACTGCAGATTGGAGCGCAGAGGCAGCTAAGTGGTATTCAAAGGCAGGCCTGCTTAAGAATCACGGGGGCCATGAAAACGACTCCGACTGCGGCCCTGGAGTTAATAGTAAACCTACCACCACTACATATCCTCATTCAAGGAAATGCAAGATCTGTTAGTCACAGATTATTACAGGGACCTTCTCCGATAAGCCAAGAACACGGTAAGGTCTACAAAGAGCTGTATGAAGAAATAAAGGCAAATCCAATACTGGGAATGCCAACGGATCAGATTGCCCCACAATATAGTTCTAAAAACGACTATACAGTTTACATTCCAGAGAGAAAGGACTGGGAAGCAGGGCCTCCTATAACAGCGAATCTCAACTGGTACACTGATGGCTCGAAAACATACTCCAGAGTAGGAGCCGGAATATATGCAATATATGCAATGCTGTGCAGAAGAGTTGATGAGACAGAAGTCCATAACCAAAGAATCGTCATCTACTCCGACAGCCAAGCGGCACTTAAGGCGATATAAGATAACATCAAATCTGGTGTGGGAGTGTCGGAAGGCCCTAAACAGACTAGGCAGTCATAATAGAGTGACCCTAGCGTGGGTACCAGGCCACCAAGGAATAAAAGGCTGATGAATTAGCCAAGCAGGGAGCAACGGAGGTCATGATAGGGCCAGAACCTTCCTGTGGAATTGCAAAATGCCTAAGTGAAGAGAGCATCCACAAATGGATAAACAACCAGGCGTTGCGCTGGTGGTATGAAACCCCAGGACAAAGGCACGCAAAATTATTCCTTAAAAGCCCTTCGACAAAACTGTCACACGACCTACTATGTCAAAGTCGCGAAACGACGAGGATGATGGTGGGAATGCTGATCGGACATTGTAGGCTGAGGAAACATATGCACACAATTGGCCTTGCAGATGACAGCCTATGCAGGTTCTGCCAGGAAGAAGACGAAACTGCGAAGCACATACTCTGTTAGTGCGAAGGCCCAAAAACCCCTTAAATATCAATTTTGGCGAAAATTTATTCAGTACCTACTTCTCTAGTTATTCAATTTGTTTGAAAATTGTTTATTTATTGTTAGTAACTAGTTACTGGCTAATTACCACACAACCTTTGGCCCCAACACAACCTTCCAAATTTATCAATTTATTTAAATACTATAGGGATGCCCCATAACTCACTTACATCTGGTATAACCCTATCATATTTTTCATAGTTTTAGCTCTTGATTTGGGTTTTTGTTTTTCTATCATGATATTTTATTCTTCAGAATTTCAACGTACTGCTATTCTTATATTTACTTTTTCAGACACCACCGCCATCACCCAATAGTGAGACTAATACTAATATATATTTTGAACCCCATCAACACATATGTTACCGAAATGACACTGGTTATGACCTTTGCGAAGTATATACCGAATATTCTAAACCTATCCAGTTTAATATCGGACTGAAACCTTCCGTCCCATTCATCAGTCCACAGAATAAAGACAATCGGACATGCAAATTTCCTACCGGTGAGTATAATTTAAAATCTGTAGTAGAAGCTAAATATCTTAGTATACAAAATATATATTGATATGGTTTTGTTTTGGTGTGATGAATCTAAAATGTGTGATGT
>CAJUYI010001739.1:0-45703 GCA_910591695.1 Galerucella pusilla
GGGACGGTAAACCAGTTACTTTCGGACCATAGCCTTAATAATTAGTGGGTGTGGTGACAAGTCCCGAACCCAGCGAAAAGTTTCTGAATGATAAATATCCAGATCGTTCTATTAGTCAACCCCCTGTAAACGTCCTCACTGTATATCATTCGTCCCGCCTTAAGTTATCCTGTCATGATTCGAATATTTGATGGAA
This sequence comes from Galerucella pusilla, assembly GCA_910591695.1. Taxonomy (NCBI): domain Eukaryota; kingdom Metazoa; phylum Arthropoda; class Insecta; order Coleoptera; family Chrysomelidae; genus Galerucella; species Galerucella pusilla. The sequence goes on from CAJUYI010001739.1 coordinate 197, forward strand.
AAAATGACTACATATTTCTTTTCATGTGAAGGTACTATTCATTTCAAAAAAATCACGATATCCGAGGATTTTTTATTATCAAAAGTTCAAGGATTGAAGATAGGTTGATAAGTGTAAGACCTTTTTTGCAAGATCGATTGTTTTCGACTATTTACCATGCCTGTTTCCATCACAGTAAGTAGCATTTACTAGGTTTTCAACAACGTACCATTCGCTGAACGTTAAGTGAAATTATTCGAATACTTCAATATAAGTGAAGCGATATTAATATCTACTGGTAATTAACAAGTGATTTATCAACAATAAAATTAATAGTACAGTTTCGTTAAATTATTAAAGTCCACTTGTTTATGTTTGTGAGACTTTTGCGTGTTCATAATGAAAACCAGTGTTATAATGTGTATCATAATGATACTGAAAATTGTCATTTAATCAATAACTCATATTATAGGAGTAGAAAAAGCTCATATTTAGAATCATTTTCTGAAATTTGTGAATTTTGACATCTTCTTGTCCAGTTTTTTCAGGCAAATTTGAAAACTAATTCACCCATTAATATCCCTCAATATACAAAACAAAAATAGCCTCATGTTATAAGACAGTATCAAATAACAAACAAAATAATTTTTGGTCCCTATCTGACACAACGGGAAAAATATGACAACTAGACAATCTACCGACAGGCTACCGAAACGTCGAAGTAAAAAAAAGGTGAAACGTGTCGCGGTACACACAGTAGGAACTTTGGTTCCTTTTAAGCAAAAATTATGTAATACATCTGACGTTATAGATAAACAATTTGCATATTCCGCGGTGGTCGAGTAGTAAGCAAACCAGACTCTCACGCGGTAGACCCGGGCTCGATACCCCGTGAAGAAGTTTTTTTTATTGTTAATTTTATTTTTGAATAATTATTCTGCTTGATAACAATAACGACAACAGGTAGAGGTTTGAAATATTTAGCAGAATATATTATAGATAATGGTACGGTACCCTTCATGAGGGAGTCCGACTGGCAACATCTACTTATATCAGCCTCGTATATGTGAAAAGGGAAGCCGTAGCATTATACAAATTGGACATTCAAGAACTGTACGTTCGTCACAAAAAAACTAGTGGGAACATAAAATTGAATTGTTAAATTTTCAATTTGTAGTTTTATTACAGTTTATAGAAATTTTTATTTTCCAGATTTTTTCTCAACTGGGTCGTAAAAAAAATATGCTGCTCAACTCGTGTGGATTGTCCATATCGCTCTTGAGCGATTGAGCACTCCGCTTAAGGCGTCGTGCTCAAACTTCGTCCTCGTGCGATATGGCCATCATATCCTCACTAGTTGCACAAACTACTATTTCTATCAAAATATGCCCTTTTACATTTGAAAACAACCTGCCAAATGTCAAATGTCAAATCAATTCATCCATCCATTTTAAAGTTATCGAATTAAAACATTCAAGTTTTCAAAATTTCAACACCCTGTATTTCGAAAAGTAAATGTGCTAGGCCCCTCAATCCTCACCTCATTTTGTCCAATTTTACGAGAGGAATCTACATGCAAACGTTGTAATTACCCTTAACGTTCGAGATGCTCATACCATTTTTTGCGCGATTGTATTGAAATAAATTCCGAATAAAATAATTTAAAATTCTTCGAAATGAACGAAATGTCGAATGTGACATTTATACTTCTCGATCAGTTTAAAATATATTTAGCATTTTGGTGAAATTGTGCTATTTATTACTTTTCGACGTCTGAACGGTAAGTGAATCACTTACCGACGTGTTAAACTTAGAAACCAGTAAACACAACCTACTGTCCTGACAACCGATTCTGTAAATAAACAAAAAACATCAATTGCGCAAAACAAATTATGGAAATAATAATAAAAATTCATCCGAACAAATTCAAGTAGATCACCAGCACTGCGAATACCAGCTTTGCATAGAATTTTAATATAGCATTGGTGGTTCAGTAGTGGAATGCTCGCCTTCCACGCGGGCGGCCCGAGTTCGATTCCCGGCCGAAGCATATCGTCTCGTAAACGAGAGAGAGACTCAGGAGCACACGCACGCAAGCAAGGCACATAACGCAGCAACGTAACATAACGTAACGTAACGGTCAGATCTTTTACGTCGCGACCCCCGGTCGCTCAAACATAACCTGACGTAAAGAACTGAAGTTCCAAAAAATAAAAACATTATTATGGTTTGATTCCCCAAAAATAAGAGAAACAATAATAAGTACTGCCACAAGGAACTCACAGAAAATATTTAAATAAAACGATTTGTGAAGGTATTGGTTCTACTAGGATATATAATCCCAAGTGCTAGTACTGCTGGGACCTATCCTCCGGAATGAATTAATTTTATTGTTTCGCATTATAACTGCTATAAACTGCAAACAAATACTCAACATTCCACACAACCTGTATAAGACTTCACAAATCAGATATTCATATGACTTGAAAATCTCATGTCTTTCCCTTTCATTGAAATCCATTATACAATTTTCTGGGTTGAATAAACATAATCCAAGATGCATAACACGTCAAATAATATCGTTTACGATTTGCAAGTACATCGTAAAAGCTTGCATTCGACGTAGCCGATTCAATTTCATTGCCGATGTCGCGTTTCACGATACCCATACAAATTTTTAAGAATAAAATTTCACATCGTATGCACCCGTATGGCTGAAGCAAATGGTTTCAGTCTTTCCACTGTGAATTATAGAGGCAATACTACATAAATTTGAGCCAAGGACGCTTTCACGATTTTATTCAATATCACAAAATCTTCGATAGTGACATTTGATATCAATATAGTTTAACTTACAAGAATCAAGAATTTTTACAGTGAATGTTCATTGCACTGGGACAAAAATCTTAGTACACACATGTGCAAAAAAACGTACACTCTGAAATGTTTACAGATTATAATCACAAAACAGGCAAACCTATAGTGTCAAGGTATGTGAGGAGAATTTCAGCGATGGAGTGGATAGGTTGAGAACTAATTTGTGACTCTTTTTTGAATTTATAACTTCAAGGATACGCGTAATATTGTACAATATTTGCAATTGAGCGAGTTTGCTCTGCAACAGTATTGTCTGAAATCGTTCAGCTGCTAATATTGCTAATAGATTGGGCATATAATTATGTTCCGTATAGCTATAGCTAAAGCGTGAAGCTATAGAACAACAGAAAGACAATGGCGCACTTCCCTCTCCGAAGACCAATCGAGTCTAGAGTAATGTGTGTTCCATGGAAAGAAAGTATTTTGTTTTATCTTGGACACATATAATTTTATGTATAAGTTCTCCCTGTTGCTCCTTTAGGAGATTCTACATACGGAAGATAAAATTCGCTGACTCCGTATACTATAAGAAATGATAACGGGGAAATTCCATCAGAAACCTCTCACCTCTCACTTTTATGTGTATTAGTGTTATGGATACCTCTGAGTAACCATCATTTTTAAATGCAAAAAAAGCAATTAAATGAAGAAAAATAAAAAAAGAGGAGTAGAAAAGTGCCCACCACCAATGACATGTAATATGACAACAGCTGGAATAAACCATTTCAACATATTTTCTTCTTTTCAGGCTAGAGCTCTTAGCTGCCTATTTCGACAATTCGATTGTAAGTACCGCTTCGATTGCAACTGGCATATAGTCGAGCGGATAAAGCACAAAAAAGGCTCAAAGTTCGGAATTTTTTCCCTAAAGGCAGATCGGAATGCGGTTTTTTGCATTCGCTTCGGAAAATTATTTGTAAAAAATGTACCTAGTTTGTTCCCATTACAAATCGGGAATTGCATCGCTGCAGTCAAAAATACATGCCAAAAATGCATCTTTTGGGAGGCCTCTGTAAATAAGAGTCAGAACTGGCTCAAATAGGGTACCCGGGGGTTTTAGAGATCGCTGATCACGATTATGATGTTGAAATTGACCCCCCGGACACCTGAGGCTCAGGAACGCCGATGAACCTCGTCTCCGTGGAACTCTCCAAGAAATCACGAGGAGAACGAAAAAAACTCCGCGCACGAAGGTTTTTCGGGTGGCTGAATTCAATTTTATTTGGAAAACCCTCGGAGACGATGTTCAAGCGCAGGTTTTGGTGCACCAGGTGATGGAAGGGTCGTTTTTGACGTAAAATTGTGATTTCGCGTCTCAAAAACACGCATCCAATAATTTCCGGGCTGTTCTTGTCGATATTGTCAAGAAAGTTCTCGGGGATGACGTCCAGGTCGAGGTTCGGGTGCACCAGGTGTCCGGGGGGGTTCGTCGATGCCATATTTGAACTCAGCCACCCGAAAAACCCCCGGGCGCGGGGTTTTTTCCGCTCCCCTCGTGTTTTCTTGGAGAGTCCTACGGAGACGAGGTTCGTCGGCGTTCCTGAGCCCCAGGTGTCCGAAGGGTCAATTTAAACATCATAATCGTGATCATTGACCTCAAAAACCCCGGGTACCCGATTTGAGCCAGTTCTGACTCTTATTTACAGAGGACTCCCAAAAGATGCATTTTTGGCATGCATTTTTGACCGCAGCGATGCAATTCCCGATTTGTAATGGGAACAAAGTAGGTACATTTTTTACAAATAATTTTCCGAAGCGAGTGCAAAAAACCGCATTCCGATCCGTCTTTAGGGAAAAAATTCCGAACTTTTTTGCTTTATCCGCTCGACTAATAGTAATACACACAACCAGGGGTGACATTCCGTTCATAAAAACTAGCGATCGCTTTTAAGCGACGTCACTTGGATTTTACATTTACATTGATATTTTGACAAGGAAATATAGAAAATACCTGGACCACACCTTATGGGTATCAGAAATTAAAACTATTTGTCGCTCCAAAACAACCAAATTTGGTTAACGGAATGTTTATATCGACAAGATCGATTCAAGACTACTCGCTAGTGTGAACAGAATCCCACCCCAGGCCTGATTCCAATAACATTACCGTGCTGTTCAGGGACATTATTTGAATGGAAATATTATCTCAAATTTATTTATCATTGGAAGGATGAATCTTGGCTGTTGATATTGTTAATGATATAAATTTGTAGTTTTATCAAAATGGGTAAGTAGTATTCATGTATAGTCAAATGCAGTTTTATTATGCGGGTCATAGGATTCAACAAAGACATACTCGCACTTTTGGTTATCTTTTATTTCGTTTAATCATAACTTCGAAATAAAATCCATACTGAACCTTTTGTTTATACTATGTTTGTCACCTATCTTATGCCATGTGAATTATACAAAAAGACCAATAAATGTATCTACCTATCCAGTCCTCTTGTACTTATATTCATTGCTCGGAGTATATAGCATAGGCTATCACTATAAAGCTTGCCATTTTTGGAAATACTCCACTTATTGATGAAAAAAACAAAGTTAATGTGGCAAAATAAATGAAGTTGAAATATTGAAAAAAGTGTTGAACGATACTTGATGAGTTGTTATTCAGTCACAGTTTCTATTCGCGAATCTAAATCTAAATCTACTTGATCACAGCCTGCGAAAACACGAATGATTGATTGAATCGAAATCGAGCATAAATATAATCTCCTTGACCTCCATCGTTCTCTTTCGACAATAAGGTGGAATTTATTTTATTCTCTTAAGATAATATAGGGCGTTGAAAGACATCGTGCCCAATTTAATCGTATTTTCATCAGAAATGGACGACTTCAACGGTATTCAACTATTTTGTATCAATTATGTTGATAGGCCTTTTTCAGACACACCATCAGCAAACGACCGGATATTTTTAAAAACTGATAAAGACAGTTAAAATCCACAAAAACGTTCTCACATGTTGTACAATGTTAATATGCACTAAGCTTTATTTGAAATATTAAAAGTGAAAAACAAATGTATAACACATAAACAAATATAAAAAGATATGAGTGGAACATTGAATGAAAAATTCAAAAATGTATTGCTATTTATATCGTCTACAATATATGGTTCCGCAGATATGAGACACTTCTTTATAGTATTTTTAAATTTATGTATGGAAGTAATATCCCGTAGTAGTATAGGTTAAACGTTAACAAACATCTATATAAGCAACCCTTCTCAAGTAATGATGTTTTATGGATAGAGTATCGGAATAGTTATTTGTATACTAAGGCCGCAAAATGCTTTTTCGCGTTCCGAGAGAGAGATTATCGCCGAGGCCGCTCCGGCCGAGGCAAGATAATCTCGAGGTCGCGAAAACATTTCGCGGCCATAGTATACACAATATTTTTCGTGCAACCGTGAAAATTACATAATTTCAATAAACATTATGTCTCTTTAGAAAAGACAGTTAGTTTTTGGTTCGAAATACTGTCAAATGCTGTAGTGGCGTTCAGTTTGCCGGCAGTCACTATGGGAACGGCCGTAAAAATTTTTGTCGGCAGTCACTCTGGGTGACGGCCGCAAAATATAATTTTGCGGCCTCTGTTGCGGCTGCAAAATGCTTGTTTTGCGTCCGGTTGCACGAGAAGACAGTTGGACTGTGTGAACCACCCCAAAAAACAATTCCATATGTCAACAATGAATATAAATTCCCATAATATGCTGTTATCAATGTATCTTTGCTAACTACTTTTTTTAATTCCTTTAGAGAATAACGATTTCTACTTAATCTACCACAGAGCAGCTGTACATGTTCCATCCAGTTCATGTGCTCATCTATTGTGACCCCTAGAAACTAGAATGTAGTTACAATATTGTTAATCTCAATATTATAAGGATACATAATTCCATTACGACTGTGTTTAAATAGAATGCATTGTGCCTTTTTGTCATTCATGATTAAAGAGTTCCCTTAAAACCATTCAGCCATTTTTAAAATAACGGATGTTGTCTTTGTTTTCATTTCATTATAATTATCTCCAACAATGAGTTCATTCGAATCAACAGGATTATCATTTAAAAACTGTTCTAGATCATTTATGTAAAGTATGAACAGGATTGGACCAAGTACACTGCCTTGAGGCACACCCACTTTAACTTCTCTGGCATTAGAAGTATATTCAGAAGTGTTTGTTTTAATGCGGACTTTTTGAGGGAGATTTGTTAAATAAGATTGAAACCAATCATAGCATTCACCCCAAAGTCCCATTTTTTCGATTCTGTCAAGCAATAATTATTGATGATTTGCACAGTCAAATGTCTTTGATTGATATGTGTTAAACGTTTCCTCACATATGTAATCCAAATCAGTGAAAATTAATGGGGATATGGGAAAATGCTCATTTTTTTATACTCTTATCTGTAAGATGGCGTCATTCATTTCGATGTTGAGTCGCTCCTTTGATTAGCTTCTAGTTCTGAGTGGGAAAAAAGTCAGGATCCGTCAAGTTTGGTGAAGAGGTAGGATTAGGTATATCGCCATTCTCACTTATTGAGCGACCAGGAGACGCCAATTTTAGCAAGTCAATCGAAATGTTGGCAGTATGGCTGGTAGCACCATATTGCTGGAATAATGAACGATTATTCACATGCTCGTCAATAGCAGGAAGTACAAAATTCACTAGCATCTCAGCCCATCGTTCATAGTTCACTGTTGCCGTTTTCACGGACCAATCACCTCTTGTGAATTGAGAGACATTTACGTGGGCTATTGTCACTCCAAAACCGAAGTTCTGTTTATTGACATACTCATAAAGACAGAAGTGATCCTCATCACTCATTTAGAGTTCACGGAACAGATGTCCATCTTAATCAATTGAATTTATCAACTGTTGACAAAAGCGTACTCGGCTAACGTACTTTGCAGACTTGAGAGCTTGGACTACCTGTATCTTGAATGGATGGAGTGGAGATAGTTCTCCATATCCTTCTTATAGTTCGGGCACTCTCCATGCTCTATGCTGTGACACTTTGTGGATTTCTGCATCCGTTCAACAATTTCGGGAGTACGAGCCGTTCTCACGATACCTCCTCGTTTTTTGGTTACACTAGAAGTTTCTTTTAAATCTCTCACCCATAGGCCGATGGCGTTCGCTGAAGGTACAAGATCACGTTGTAACAAATTGAGCTCACGACGTTGAGCACGTTGAGCACCAACAGCACTATCAGCATTCTTGTAAAATGCCTTCACGGCGGAAGTACTCTGCTCATTCGTCCATTGCTACATGACAACTGAAAATACCAGCTGTCTAGACGCTCCTTTCGAGCCGTCTGGCCACTGTTACGCATTATCTTAAGGCCCATGTCCAATCAATTTAGTGGCGAAGTGACACTTCGGCACGCGTGCTAGGACAATGACGTTTAAACGTTAGTATCCCCAATTCAATTCGTGCTAACATTCGCGCCGATTTGGAAGTGCAAGCTTGCAAGCTGTAAGTTTTTTCGGTTTTTTCGTGTAATGCGCATTTTATCATGGAGAAAATAATTTACGTAACCCAACCCTATTTTATTCTGTTATTTTTTTAAGCAAACATACATTATTTTCTTATTTCGATATTATATTAATTTAGTAAACAAATGGACTATATGTTATCAGTTTGATACCATATAGTCCATTTGTTTATTTTAAATATTTGTTCATTTTAAATATTTCTGAACTTTTGTTGTAGTTGTTTTTAGAATTAGATTCAGTAATGGGTTCTCATTAGACTCTAAATCAGATCTTTTTAATTGAAAATTACTCACATTGGTTTTTGGGATATGGTATCAGTTTGATACCATATAGTCCTTTGTTTATTTTAAATATTTGTTTATTTTGAATATTTCTGAACTTTTGTTGTATTTGTTTTTAGAATTAGATTTAGTAATGGGTTCTCATTAAACCCTTAATCTTTTTCTGACTAGTAGTTGATTTGAGTAATGGGTTCTCATTAGACTCTAAATCAGATCTTTCTAATTGAAAATTACTCACATTGGTTTTTGGGATATTACTTGATATATAATTGACCATTAGTTTCTAAAGATTTAAATAGTTTTTGATAACTTCTGTAATTTGTTTTTACATACTTCATTATTCGAATGGTTATTGTGTTTGGAGTTTCCTTTGACTATTAATTGGTTATCTAATTTGAATTAGATTTGGTAATTTGGGAACGGGTTCTCATTAGACCCATAATCTAATTCGTTTTTGGAATTAGATTTGAATATTGAGTTCTCATTATACTTTAATCAAATAAGTTTTCCCTTTTTAAATGTTTTTTGTTATTGGAGACTACCAGACTACAATGTTTATTTAAGTTTGTTGTTTGGAATCTTTCTCAGATAATTGATTCCATTATTTTTTGCATTAACATTTTTAGTGTTTAAATTAATTCATTTACTTTTTGAATCTCTCTTGACATATATGTGAATTTTCTATTTTGAATTAGATTTAGTAATGGGTTCTCATTAGACCCTTAATCTTTTTCAGCATCTTATAACTTAATAGGTTCTCATTAGACCAATATCAAATTATTTATTTATAATTTTATTTAGGAAATTTGCATATCTGTTTTGGGACATTGAAAAAATTTTTACAATGTCATTTTTGAACTCATGTTGGATTGAGTTCTGTGTTCACTTTGATTGTCATTTGTCATTTGCTAATTTTAAATTTGGAGGAGTGTCACTTCAACATCCGTTAGACGAACACGTGTTCGTGGATCAGTCTAAGAAAATTTTAACAAATTTAAAAATGTTTAATATCTAGATATAATACACCCTAATCAGGGGATCATTTTAATTTTAATGTTATCCTAAGATCTTTTACTTTGTGACGTCAATGTGTTGTCAAAGTTTCTTGTAAAAATTACCTGACGAGTAAGTAATTCTTTACCTACTTCTTATTACATTTTCCAACTCCATTATACTTACTTGCAGGTAAGTACTGAAGATGGCTTAACAGCCGAAAGCGCTCTGCGATTTTAATAAATTAAAATTTACACATAATACAAATATGTTTTCTTGACTTTCTAGTCATGTGTACTCAGCTATAAAGATATTCACCAAGTTATTTATCTTACAAATCGTGTTATAGTTTGATATACACCATAGCAAAAACTCATCATTTATTGTATTATTTTTAACGACAATTTCTCAATATTTTTATTCATAGGATTATTCACAGGTAAAACTGCACAATCTATCAATTACCTCAATAATGGTACAATATATGTTTTACTCTTAATGTTAGTTTATTTAACGTGTTTTGTACGGGCTCGTCATGTTTGTATTCCAATTATATAATAGTATATTATGCAATGAGCACAAAATGATGCCCATTTTGCACGAGTATGAAATTGCCAAAGGCAAGTGCTGCAATTCATACGAGTGCATAATGGCCATTTTGTGGCGAATTGCATACTATACTTTTTCTATGACAACATATCGTTCACGTACATGCATACATTGCAAAAACTTTGAAAGAAATAAACTGATAATATTTCATTACTCCGAATTCGCCGCTAATGGGCTTTCTATCAGGATTAAAATGTAAATATGTGAAGATTTTCTTTATTTTCAATAGGTACACAGAAATAGAAGCCTATAAAAATGTATTTATAAAAAAAAAACTATGAAATTACTCGTTATCTACTAAAACTTTGACAGAAACGATCTGCTGACATTTCATCAATTTGTCGCTGGACGTCATAATTTGACAAGGTGTAGTCGGCGTGATTTTAAAATGAACCTAGACCTAACACGAAATATTCCATTTCGCATTTGTATTTTAGCATGTCACCATTTCATGTCTGTTATTCAGTCACTAGTTATGTCAGATGTCAGATATATTTATTTTTGTTGATATTCGTTTAATTGTGTATGTCATTTTCGATTAGATTTTTGTAGCATTTCTACATGTATTCATAATTTGAATTTAGCAATATAGATGCTGGCAATGATAAAAAACATGCAAAAATCTCATGTTTTGAAGGGTAGACCGTAACTGTCATTCTTGTCAGAAAAAACCACTTTTGTTGGCCACACTGACCTTAGACTGAACTCCTTTATTCACTCAGTTTCCGCTGCTTTTTCATAGACATAGACATCATATCTATGGATTTTTGGGGAGTGGGTGCTGGTATTTTAGCATGCAGTGAAAGTTTGAAAAAAATGAGGAAGAAGTGAAAAGGGCCCATTTTACTATAGCCACACACACACATTTTGTATTTCATGATTACATTGGAATATTTTATCTAACACCAATGATTTTTCCTATAGCACATTTGGAATAAAACATCAAATATCAAGATCAAATTGCATGTTTTAAAATAACTTATGTTGGAAAATAACAATATTGCTCATCGCTATATTGAAAATTTACAAAAGACAAGTATTGGAGGTAACATAGGCCCATATAGATAGTGGACAACGCATTATTCCGAAACTTCATGAACAGAGTGTCCCAGAAAGATAAATGGTACCGATTTTTTCATTTAAATTTTTCCATCACTCAGTATAATAAAAATAATAAGTTCACATTGGGAATATCTATAAATTACCTATGAGAACATTCCATTTTTTTTCCAGACAATTTTTTCTCTACTGGTATTCGACATGACATATAAAAAAGCATAATGCTTGGTAGCTACAAAACAAAGTTATATTTTTTATACTCACCAGAAATACCATCATAAGTCCACCATTCCTGCCAATTGTCACAATCACCTGAAAAAAAAAACGAATATTTTAAATGGAAATAACCTAAATTTTTTAATTAAATTTTTGTTGAAGCTTAACGAAAATCAGTTTAAAATTTCTTCCCAGCGCTAAACTGAAAACCACCAAATATTCAATTAGCAAATGCATAGTCTCATTTTTCATGTCAACAATTTATAAAGTTTGGAATCAGTAACCAAAAAAATCAATTCTGTATTAAGATATTTTTTTTGGAGAAAATTTATTTTTTTAAATTCCATTGGGTACCTACCCTTAGGATTTCCGTTTGAAAATATTAATCACAAAAAAACTATTTAACAATAGTGTCACAAAAATCTACTGGAAAATAAATAGTCCTCTACACGATCTAAGATGCAGATTGATAAAAATAATGTCTGTTTCTCTCAACTAGATTATCACAATCGTTTCGATATTATCTCAAGAAGGAACAATTTAAAATAAAAGCTCCACCTGGAAATTGCGGATCAATTCTATTAAGTAATTGTCTGTCTATGTATCCACAAAAACCAAGTTATACAATGTACATTGTAAAGTTATATTTTAAAGAATTTCCGGTAAGCGGAACAGCTGTACCAAATGAATAATTTCAAAAAATCTAGTTATCCAAGGAAACAAAATATTTGCGAGTGATAAAATAGGTGTATGATAGCTTTTCTCAAAATGGTTCAGTAGCTTAGTTATCTTTTTTTGGTAAGTACAATGATGCTGGGAGTTAACAATGTAAGAAATGTATAGGAATATTTAGGTTATATGAACTCCTGGACAAACTTAACGCGCCACTCATATTTTTCTCAATAATCTTTATTTATCGTTAACTTAGTGTACGACAAGTAGGCTATGGACCGTGTTTGATACTGACAAATGTTATTTAAACTAGCTAGTGTCACATAATACCTTGTTTTGACAGTAATTCATATTAAACTTCGTTTTAGAGTAAATCTGTGTTAATTTTTTTTTTAAAGTGTTAATTAAAACAAAATTTCTGTAAGAAGCAAGAGTTTGTGTGTAATTGTTTTTATCATATGCATGTTTGGAAGTTCATTTGCGAGTAAAACAAGTAAGAAAAATGAACCGCCAAAGAAATTTGTCAATAGAGGAGGCAGTACGAGCATCGACTCTTCTGGATGAAGGATATTCAATGCGACATGTTGCTGGTTTATTAGGAAGACATCATTCCAGTATCAGTCGCGTAGTGAGACGTCATAATGAAACAGGCTCGTACCTTCGAAGAATAGGACAAGGGCGAAAACGTTGCACTAATCAAATTAATGATCGTTTTTTGAGACAACGTGCTCTCAGAGACAGGAGAGTTACCAGCAATCTGTTAAAAAATGAATTAGCGGATGTTCGCAACGTCGCTATATCATCTCGAACGGTTAAAAGACGTTTACATGGAGCAGAATTGAGCAATAGAAGACCAGTCAAAAAGCCCTTGCTTACCAGAGAACACAAAGTTCAGAGATTGAATTTTGCAAGACTAAATTGGACCATCAATGATTGGAAACGGGTTATGTTCTCCGATGAAACCAGAGTTAGCCTTAAAGCTCCAGATAGACGTGAGCGTGTCTGGCGAAGAAGAGGAGAAAGGTTTGCTAGCTGTAATATCTCTCCCAAAGTACCTTTTGGTGGTGGCTCTAAAATGTTTTGGGGAGTAATTTGCTTCGATGCTCGTACGAAATTAGTCCCTATACGTACGAGGTCTATGAATGCCCAATATTACTTAGATAACATTATTGTCGAACATGTAATGCCTTTTGCTCCATTTGTTGGGCCTAATTTTTTATTCATGCAGGACAACGCTCGTCCCCACGTGGCAAGACAGGTTATTGGTTACCTAAATGATGTTAATATACCTTTATTAGAGTGGCCACCTAACAGTCCGGACATGAATCCTATAGAGCATCTATGGGACTATCTCAAAAAGAAGATTCGGAGTCTTAGACCTCCTGTTGTTAATCACAACCAACTTATAGAGGCCGTTATTGAAGAATGGGAGATTATTCCGCAAGCGTTTGTTGAACATTTAATATCAAGCATGCCTCGACTCATGAATGCAGTGATAAGAAGTAGAGGAGACCCTACACGGTATCAGGGTTCACCAAAATTGAATATATAAGGCTTTTACTTGATGTAGATCCATAGTAAGTTATGAAATCTAACAATTTTATTTTGTTAAATCTACATTGAATACAATGTAAATTCAACAAAATAAAATTGTTTGATTTCATAATTCACCAAAATTCATTTATTGTGTTTCACATATTCTTTTTCCTTTTTTCAATTTGAAAGCATGATAGCTTTATGCATTTTCAGCAAAAACAAATTTTTAAAGAAAAAATAAGGCAAATTAATGTCATGTTAAGGTCATATTCGACTAATTTTTAGGTATTCATAATTGTTTCAATTTAACTAAGTTTTATTTTGTGTTTATATTGTAAATATTTAGAATAATTAAAGTGGTGCGTTAATTTTGTCCAGGAGTTTATATTTTTTACATTTGAAAAATATTTGAAACAGAAATATATATGGGTGGGCAAAATTAAAACACACTATTATATTATAAATATTTTATATTTCCACCATTATATTTTATTTATTATACAAGACTCCTAAACAAAGGTGTCACTGGGATACGAAACGAGTGAAAGGCGAGTTTCGTATGGTTGATGCGAATGTATTAATAACCATTACATGAAACTTGCATAGGTACACCATTTTTCCTACGAAACAGAAATTTGATTTGAAAAAAATATAAACAAATGCACCAACCGGGCTTCGAACCCGGCATGTACAGATCGAAAACAACATTATGCGTCGCTTTTGCTCACTGTGCTACGGGAGCACATTATTAAACTAATATAAAACATATTATAGGTATGTTACCATTATACAAAATTAGTGATACATTATTGCAAACAAAAATTAAGAAGTTTAAATATATATTTATCTTGGTCATAAGGTATTTTTGGTCTTGTGCTCGACATTTCTTTTAAAAACTAATGTAACAGAATCAAACTGTCATAAATCACACGAATCTTTTAAAAACTATCAAAACATTCTACAGAAAATATTGGGTCTGCCTACTTGGTTATTTGAAAGTCTAGATTTCTATTGGTCAGTTTTTCAGTTCCATTATGAAAACCAGTCATTATGGAACTGAAAATAATTGGCATTTAATTAATAACTTATAGTATAGGAGTAGAAAAAGCTTATATTTACAATAATTTTTTTAAATTTGCGAATTTTGACATATCCTTGTCCAGTTCTTCCAGGCAGTTTTGAAAACTGATTTTCCTATAAATATCACTTAATCGTAAATACAAAACAAAAATTGCCCTATATTATAAAACATTATTGAATAACATCAATAACTTATGAAATCAAACAATTTTATTTTGTAAAATCTACATTGTAATTAAACATAAAGTGACGCGTTTCGCCAACACAGTAGCTTTATCAAACATCAATAACAGTAAATTAGAGGGTGATAAAATTCCAAATAAACGAATCAACTCAAGTAAAATTGAAATTGAAGCTAACAACACCTTGTATTGCATAAAATAGTATATTAAGTATAAAGAACGGTAAGGGTTGTTTACCGGTCGACAGCAATGTTTGGAGTTTTGATGGAGACCGGTATTACCCTTAACGTTCGAAATGCTTATACCATTTTTTGCGCGATGGTATTGAAATAAATTTTGAATAAAATAATTCAAATTTCTTCGAAATAAACGAAATGTCAAAAGTGACATTTATACTTCTCGATCAGTTTAAAATATGATTTGCATTTTGTGGAAATTGTTTATTACTTTTTATATTGTTCTGTTCGGTTCTGTTTATTAAAAAAATATAAATGTTCTTTTTTTTTTGTTCCATTTGTGTAATGAATGAAGTAATATATTATTCAGGACCACTTTTAAATGTATGTAGGGCTAAGACGTCGGTAAGTAAATCACTTACCGACGTGTTAGATGAAACACTAATGTTTGAGCACCCCACGTTGGGCGCCAATGAAACCAATATTGTTTGAACACCATTGAAACAATACCTGTTGGGCGCTAATGAAACAATTAAAGTTTAAAGTTGGATGATGATGAGAAACTAGATTTTTAAAATTAACAAAAAAAATGATTTTAGGTTGTATTGTAGGTTCTTGCCTAACTAACCACTTAAATTTGGTAGCAACTAGGCCAGTTCGCAGGACTTAGTTACTAATTGATCTTAAACAAAAAAAATTAGAAAAGAAAAGAGAAGGCAATTTTAGGGCGCCACTAATTTTCTTTCCTAAAAGAAAATTAGAAACAAAATCAAATTTAAGAGTTAGCTAACTTTAATCTGTTAAGAGAAAAATGAAAAAATACGTTTCTGTATAATAAATAAAACTAAAGAAGTAAAATAATGTATATATTAAATTCCAATTACAAACAAAATAGGTTAGTATGATATAAATAAAAAAATACTTAGAGTATAGACTACTTTTGAAGATGATGTCGATGGAGATAGTATCCAGTACAGCTGGAGAAATCTGCAACTTAGCCTGGGACTGTGGTCTTCCACTATTGATTTATTGTAGTTTCACCATGAAACCGCTTCTGGCAGGTTTAAAAAAACTTTTTGTCTACCAGGCACTGCTAGTTTTCTAGGTACTGTTAGTTTTCCAGGTACTGTATTTATTTAGGTACTGTTTTTCCGGTATTATTAATTTTTCAGGTACTACCAGCCTTCTAGGTATTGTGCCCCAGAAACAGTGCAGTAATCCAGATACTCAAGTAACAAAAGCAGGAAGGATTTTAAATTTCAACAAACTAAGTTTCACGTGGATTACTGCACAGTTGTTGTATCGTCGACAAACGATGAGAGAAGCCACGCCGTGACCTTCCTCATTCTTATTTAAGGATCATTTCAAATTTTAAATTTCGCGGTAAAATACATTAAGAATCCTGATTTTAGGTTTCGTAGTTTATTCCACCACGAATCAGAAAAGAGAAATAATTTATTAATTATTTGAATGAAAATTTTTTTGGAAATATTTATAAACCATTCCACCAAAAATCAAAATTCTAAAATGATTTTAGCAATTATTGATACCTGAAATGTTAACTTACAAAGTTAACGTTTCATAGACTTAGAAACCAGTAAACACAACCTACCGTCCTGACAACCGATGCTGTGAAGAAACAAAAAAGATCGATCGCGCAAAAACACAATGAATCGAGAGACTGGTGAGTGGTGGGTGTAAATTTCTGGTTCCCGCGTGACGTAACTGCGAGGCTCGGACGCAATTTGGAGTGGAAATCAGCATACCGTGAGTAAGTGTATCGTGACCGGCGACCCAATCGCGTGTGCGTTAATCAAACATGTTGAATAAACAACGAGTGTCAAACGATTTGCTCCACAATTCCCATATTTTCCGATAGTAGATAAATAAGAAGAAGGCGGAAGCGTAATTTTTGTTGAACAAATCGTCGACATTGGTAATTAATCAGACAAGCTCGTCATCATTTTACTTTTTATCATCACGTAATTAGATCACAGAAGAACCGCTTTGCCATACTGGTACAAATGACCAAATATTTTGTGTCACCTTCTCCCGGTTTAAAACAAAATATTTGCGTGACAAAAATTGTATGCTATGATTTTTTCATAACGAAACATTCTGTGATACAATATTACAATATTTTTTGCTAGTGATTTTCGCTAAACGGAGCTGCTCAGCTAATTTTATAATTCCCAAAAGTCAAGTAGGACTCTGAAAAATAAAACGTTTGCGAGTATTTGCGTTTTTTTAATAATGAATAGCTCCGTGGAATAATATTTTTTGCATGATATTTCCACTAAACGAAATTATTTTGAAACATTTCCAAAGTAAACGTAGCGATTGAAAAACATACTTGCTAGGGTTTTATATAAAAAAGCATTCTGTATATTTTATTCCAAACGGAAGAAATGTTCAATATAATTTTTGGAAGACTACGAATATTATATAAACGATTCACGAAAAAGGTGAAAACGAGCAATACCCTCGTGTTATAGCGAGATCTAATAATAACCATCGACTTTTATTGATGCGAAGTAACATTTTGCCAAGAAAGTGGCAGAGCGGAACTTGGTAGATCTTTATATTACAATTTCCCGTTGTTTTGTCGTTTTGTCAATGTCTCAACGTCACACACTCCGAGATACTGGAGATTCAATTTATAGAGTTGTATTAAAAAAAATATAGGAGAAAGGAATCAAAGACGCTTCTTTTGATGTGCACCCTCAAATATCCAATTCTTTTAATAACAGCGTTTTATTTCATTATATTTTTCTTTTTGTCGAATGTTCGAACCACAATATATACTCTCAGCGTTCAGCAAATATGTGCTTTCCGGGAAAGCTCATATACGGGAAGTTGATAAACATCTAGATATAAGACGTAACCAGAACTGTTAGTTTTCATAGTATCATTGAAAATTAAGACATTTTTATATGAAATCCTTATCAATAATTATTCACATAATAAACTTACCAATACCTATATATAACCATAGTAACTCATAATACATTAGTTATCATAATTTTTCCTACGATCACATAGGAAAGTGACATATCGCACTGTCTAGTTCTATGGAAAGTGGCCTTTATTCATACACGTACGGAAAAAAACTTATCCGTACGTGTACGGATAAAAAAGCTGTCAAATGAATTTTTATTAAGATTGACCACTGACTAGCTGTCAAATATATAATTTGTAATTAGATTTACCTATGTAATATCTAAATTTGGAGCGATCTATTTGAAGAGTGAAATTTTTCTCATTTTCTTCATTAAAAAAATTTAGGGCGCAGTCGAGGATCGATCCCGCGTACTCTTCTTCAGAAGTCCGATGTTGTACCAACTAATCCAAATCACCTGTTACGATAGTAGGAAAATGTAATCATCTTCAAAGGTATTCATGATAAGTATGTATGAAGTATGATGAACAATAATAATTTCACATTCAATTTCTATAATTATCCAACCAATTAATCATTGTAATAACCTATCTATATCATATAGTTAAACTACTTGAATTTTTGTCACTATTGATAGTTATTGTTAATTTTGAAATCATTTATGTTGACTCTAATTGTAACATTTCGTGTATCAATATGTCAGATGTTGATTACACATTATTTGGTGAAATTATCACGGGATCGTGGGAAAAAATACTGTACATTACTCGTGCGAAAGTGATTTTCCGCACACGTTATGTAATATACTATAATAGGTTAGTAACGGAAGCATGATACGTCAGATACCAAATAATATTAGAAATAGTTTTCCTGGAAGTGTGAAGAAATATTTTGACAGTTTTGAAAATTTGATGTATACACCTCCTCCTTTAGCATCCTGGATCATAGGTAGGTACTCTGAAGCATGATTAATTTCCAAAAAAGCACACCTTTTTTATTTCGTGCGTTTCCCCAGTGCCTGATCCTCTGCCGGAAGCCGCCGTTGTGAATTTTTGCGTGCAATGGAAAATTTTTGGTGAAACTTTTTTCTGAATATCCTCCAGCAGCCTTCACCGATTCCCATCCAACATGTTGTAGGTCCAATATATCACCTCCAGCATTAGCAGAAAAAAAATTGCCGAAGACCTTCTAAGGCAGTGACCGGTATACACACTAGGATTCCCGAGTGAGAGATACTCAGCTATTTTTCAAGGTATTTTAAAGAAGAAATCGATGCCGCGGGGCTGTACCGTACATTTCTTTTTTCCATATGATACAAACAATACGTTTCTCGTGGGCTCTTGAGTCGGGAATAGAAACAATCAGCGTGTCCTTCAAAAGTCAACATCTTCCATGGTTATCTTCGCTAATTTATTGGTTTGACAGGATCCTCCAATTCAAATTAGCAAAGCCACTGTCATCATCAAAAACACCAAGTCTGGAACAGAACGCACAAACTCGTTGACTTGTTCTCTTGAAAATACCTTCGATTTTTTCACTCTATACTACTACTACTAAATGTGCAGGCGAGCCTTGTGCTGGACAACTCAAGCCAAGGTTCCGACACTGAGGCCACTGGCGGGCCCATTGTGCCATTCCTGCTATCCATTCCATCCATGGAACCGAGCCCTTCAATAAAGGCCACAACCTTTTTCAATGGATGTCTGCTTGTGTCTCCAGGGGCCATAACAGGGACTCCGAAGATTCGCCTGCGTAGTACAGCCCAGTGTGGACACTCTAAGAGAACATGGACTGACGTTTCGTCAGTCATGCCGCAACCCCTACATAGGGAACTTTCCTCTACTCCTAGGTTGTGGAGGTGTTTCCTCATACAGCAGTGCCCTGTTAGGAGTCCTGCTATCTTCCTTAGCCTACTCCTTGGTAGTTCAGTGGCTGCCCTGGCGTGCCCATCAGTCCATCCCTTCAGTAGAAGTTTGGATTGTCTAGGACCCTGCAGAGCATTCCAATGAGCGAGGTGCTGATTCTCCAGCCACTTCTTCGTCTCCTTGCGTATTTTTTGTTTTGTTAGGCCCAGGGTGGGGCCCGGGCCGCAGAAAGGTGCTGCCGCCCTTTCCGCAGCCAGTGCATCCGCCATCTCGTTGCCTTCAAAACCAGAGTGGGCTGGAATCCATTTTAGCCGCACCACGTTCCGCCTTGCAAGATTAGCAATTCGTTCTCGACATTCGTTAGCAAGTCCTAAGTTGCTGGTATACCCACTCATGGCTTTAATTGCTGCCTGACTGTCGGAGTATATGGTTATGCGTCGATCCACATAACCTCTGTCTAGGTTTATCTGCGCACATTCCAAGATAGCATATATCTCGGCCTGATATGCAGATACACCCTCACCCAATGGTACACAAACCTGTGTTCTTGAGTTCCTGGAGTAAATTCCAGCCCCTGCTCTATAACTTACGTTTTACTTTTTGATGGAACGTATTAAGGCGCCATATTTGCAGATTTTCACTATTTCCTTTGGTTTTGAAGTCGCTCGTAACATGGACTATTTTGGCCATGAGGATGAAACATAATATTCCTCAGAGAGTTTTGCTAGATATGTCAGCAAAAACGTTTCTTCTGCACCATGAACATGTACTTTGTTTTGTTACTCACTAAACTGCCGATAGTCCTTCCTAGATTTTAGATTTTTCGGGCAGCAAGTTCAACCTTGCATCTTGCATGATTTTAAAGATGATTTTTGAAATACCATAATGATACGTTGTCAATGATACGATGAAGCTTTGAATATAACTCGATTATTAGCGATTTGAAACCGGCTATGTAACGTCAGTTAAAAAAGCGCTGGACAAAAACAGCGGCGGACAAAATGGCGCTGTACACAAACAGCGCAGAGCAAAATAGCGCTGGACAAAATAGCGCCGCACAAAAAAAATATTGCTTCAATATTTTACTACTATCTTATCAATGAAAATAGACCGAATTGGCATATTTAGGAATAAAATATTCATTAATAATAGTCATAACATTAGTTTTGATGAGTCAATTCAACATCGCTTTCCTACCAGCTGACAAAAATTGGAGTGTAACTGTCTATAACAATATAAAATAAGGAGCGGAGAACAAAGAATAACGAGAATCAATATTTTCAATCATAATTCAACACATATTGCTTCCAATCAACTGATACAGATCAAAGTATGGACAGCTAGAATATCATTAGAGGTGGATTTATGTAATGTTTACTATCATCACATTTTCATTATATTACAATTACATTTGAACTAGAGAAAGTCAATTACTACAGCTTCCCATATTTCAATGGTCAATTCCCAAAGGATATTTCAACCGGCGTTATTTAGTCGCAGTGCTATTTTGTCGAGCGCTATTTTGCTTGCAGAAGTTTTTGTTCTGCGTTATTTTTGTGCGGCGCTAATTTGTCCGGCGCTGTTTTTGTCCAGCGCTATTTTTTTCGCCGCTATATCAACCTAGCGCTATTTTGACTGACGCTACTCCGCTACAGAGCCTTTGAAACCGTCTTGGACATTGCCAGATGTCTGAATTGTCGCCTCGTCACCTAACATGTCGTCGATTGAAAATCGCATAATAATCTCGTTATATTAATAGTTATAATAAAAATTGGAATAATCACAGAAACCGAGAACATCAAAGACAAGATCACTTTCAGATCTTATCTAATCTATTTTTATTATTGTTCTTCGGACGAAAGCATAATCTAATCTTATATGGGTATCATCAAAAGCTCTTTTATAAATAAGATGTTAATATTAAAATAAGTCAAGATCGTCGTCAAAGAGCGAAGTGTAAATGGTCGTAGCGGTTTTGATGCCGTAACGTGTACTAGACGAGCTAATCAAGTCCTCGTTATATCTTCTAATTTAAATTGTATAATGTGGATATTAGCATGCCAGAGATGGCTGTCATCGATCCTTGACTAATCTTTCTCTCGGTTTTGCCGTCGTTTTAACTTAAACTTTGATATGATAACACGATAAGGGATACCATGGCGCCTGTGGGTGAAACAGTGAAATTTCGAATCTAATTTCAGATTTTGAAAGTAAGTTCTTGATTTAAAAACAAAATCTAGATACCGGTCTGATTAACGTCGAAGAAACCTTTGACAATCTACAACTAGCAAGTAAAGAAAATAATTGAATTTTTCAGCAAATATTGACAAATTCATTTTCGACAGATTTTCTCTTACCATTAAGTAGTATTACCGTTTATAATATTTGTGGGAAAAATATTAAAAGTTGATTGAGAACGTGGTTGAAACAATCAACATATCAAAATCCATTTTAGGTAAAATAACTAAATTTCAGATTTGTTATAAGTAGCTTCCTTCAATTCTCTTGGAATAAAAACCCTTCGATATTGATCAATGGGTATGAGAAATTCCTGATATCCGGGGCTCCTTATATGTCCGTGTTCACAATCAAATTTTGACATAGAACGATACGGTCTGGACCAAAATCCCGTTTTCCAAATGCAAATATCCATTTTCGAAAGGTCTAGGGTATAAGATTAACGTTCTAAATCTTGCGAGTTGTTGTTAAATCTGTCAAATTTGATAAAGAGAGCAGAATAATTTTCATCCATCAAGTAGGCAGTGATTAATTGAGCGTGGCGTGGCGCGGACAGGTGGGACAATACTACATGGCGAGTTCTACGAGGCAATGAATAACATAACCTCACTCGCGCGATATGCTCTGTGTTCTGCTCCTGAACAATCGCCGAAATACAACTGGACATTTTAACAAGCCAATTCAAGTAGTGAAGGGAGGGAAAGCAGGAAAAGCATTCAGAAAATTGTGAATGGAATATGTTCGGTGAAACGAGGTCCGCGTCTGGTATTCACAATACCTTTGTTTAAAAAATACAAAAGCAGTATGTGTAATTGTGTAATAATTATTTAATTGCATAAATATGATGATTAATATAGTTCATCAAATCTAATTTTTCCTTCAAATGGGGATTTACTTAAGGTTTCCACTTTTCAACCAGTTAACAATGGAATAGAGTATAACATTTTTTATGTATACAGGGTGTCCCAGGAGTTAGTACCAAAAACTTGGAAGGTGATAGAAAGGCTAAAAATAATGATGGTATTTCATATAAAATTTTTTCTTTACGCCCTTCGTTAACGAACTGTAGGGCTCAGAAGTTGGGAATGAAAAATGGTTTTTTATTTATAGTTATTAAATGGCTCATTGGAAATTACTAATATTTCAACCGTTAGTGAACACCATAATTGCACACTTTTTGGCGTGATATACAAGTCTACAACATGCTTGTGAACTCAGGTACCGACTAAGTTTAATGGTGGATGCGCCATTTTTTTGGAAGTAAAAGTTTTTTCAGTTATAAATGCAACTATTGGCTTTTGTGAATATTTTTGGATATATCAAGTCCTCCTGTGACATCTTGATAACATTAACGGTTTAAGAGATACGGGCAATTTTATGTCGCACTGCACACCTATTGGCGCATTCACATTTATTTTGAATGTACGATTACAGGAAGCATCCTGTATTATTAGCAAATTATTGATAAATTGGTGCAGTCAACATTTATAAATATAAACTTTCACTTTGTTTAACCATAAAGAACTTTATTGAAAACGAACATTACTTTACTAAAAGTAAAAATAGCAACAAAACCCTGAAAAATGAATAACTACATTACATTAGCAGATTAGAAAAAACGAGTAACCAAGTAATTAACGACATTAAAAAAGTCAAAACTGCTTGAAAAATTACACCAATTTATTAATAATTTGTTAATAGTACAGGATGTTTTCTGTAATCGTACATTCCAAATTAATGTAATGCGCCAATAGGTGTGCAGTGCGACATAAAATTGCACGTATCTCTTAAACCGTTAATGTTATCGAGATGTCACAAGAGGACTTGATATCTCTAAAAATATTCACAAAAGCCAATTGTTGGATTTATAATAAGTTTAACTTAACCTTCCGATAGTCGCGAACGGTCTGTGAGTCCGACCATAAACTTTATCTAGTGGTATTTTGAGAATCTAGGTGGGAGCTATCTGCCACTTCGTGTATCTCCTCTATGGGTTGCAACGGAAGAGCAGTGCTCTTCTCAGTGTTGCAAGTGGTAGTTTTGCCGAAAATATGTCGTCCTACGGTGTGAGAGACCGGCGCGACTATAATCACTATATACTATAACAGAACTAAAGGGGGAGTAGGTGCTGTGGATAAACTGACTGCAAGCTACGGCTGTTCCAGAAATACGCGCAGATCGCCTATGGTACTTTTCTACAATATGTTGAATATAGCTGGCATCAATTCGCAGGTCGTCTTTGTCTTAAATAACCCCAATAAAAACATTTTGGGAAGGCGTTTTTTATGACAATTGGCCAATGATTTAGTCAAGCCCCATTTGCAAGTACGTTCCGCTTTGAGCAACATTCCAACCTGATGTTCCACAGGATGTCTTATCTTGTCAAAAAAAAATCGCAAATCTCGCTTTCAATGTTATAAGTGCAATAAATATATGTGCTTATAGCATATTATTGACGTTTGTGGAGAGTGCCAAGAAAATGCCCTTCACTAACTTTGATAATGTTTGTTTAACACTTATTTATCGTAAAAAAGTTATGTTTATGCTTAATTTACTTTTCGTATTATTTCCAGTTTTTGTTTTTTGTACGTGACTAAATAAAGTGCAGTATTGAAAAAAAAAACACCGTTTTCAATGATTTCGAGGTATATTTGAAAAAATTATCGAAATATATACCTTATTTTCTTTTTCTTGGTCTTTTTTGCGTTGCCAAAACGTTTCCACATGTATTTTTTGAAAAGTACGGTCCTCTATTCATTTGGGGGTTAATTAGGTTGTACGGTCTGTGAGACTGATTCGACTACTCACGCTGAAAATTCTGACGCGACTATCGGAAGGTTCAAAAAAATGGCGCATCCACCATTAAACTTAGTCGGTACCTGAGTTCACAAGTATGTTGTAGACTTGTATATCACTCCAAAAAGTGTGCAATTATGATGGTTATTAATGGTTGAAATATTACTTATTTCCAATCGGCCATTTTTTAATAATTGTAAATAAAAAACCATTTCCCATTCCCAACTTTAGAGCCCTATAGTTCGTTAACGAAGGGCGTAAAGAAAAAATTTTATATGAAATACAATCATTATTTTTAGTCTTCCTATCTTCTCCCAAGTTTTTGGTACGAACTCCTGGGACACCCTGTATACTGTGATATTTATGAGATACATTTCAAATCTGTATAACGCAAGCTAATTTTTTTACAAATGGCGTTAAAAAATAATAACAGATTTGGGAAGGTCGTTGAAAAATAAGTTCGAATGCACTTTCAATTTCCTTAATAAAAGAAAATTGATATTTATGTTTAAAGAAGTCCTCCATTTTCATACCACTTTCGAATACTTCCAGCTGCTGTGAAGATACGGGTAGAAGCACGAGGAATTTGAAAGTTTTAACTGAAGTATGGCGGTTCGCTACGCCGCTGTGTTGAAATTTTTTTCTTGTTTTCAGTTCTTTTTTCACAATTTTTAAAACAAATAACCTAGTTTTAAATCAATGTTTTTCAGACAAAAATTGTGGAAAAAAAATTCACCACAGCGGCGAGTCGAACCGCCATACTTCAGGTTTAACTTCAAAACTTTCTGTTTCCACCCGCTGTTACGTATCCTGACGATATAGCGGGGAAAAAATGAATAGTCAACAACTGTCATTAATAATAATTTTGATAGATATAATGTCTCTGTATTGAATTTAAAATAAATAAATATTTGAACCAAAAATAGTATACAGTCCACACAACTATCAACACCCTCTTGCTACCTTCTATGCGGTTGAAAGTATTCGAAAGAGGTATGAAAATGGAGTTCGACTTTTCTTAGACATAAATATTCATTTTCGAAAGAGGTATGGAAATTTTCTTATTAAACCAGAGCGAATTTAAAAGAATTAAAAGTGCAATTCAACGACCTTTCCAAATCTGTTATTTTTTATGAACGCTATTTGGTAAAAAACTCAGCTAGCGTTTGACAGTTTTGTACAGGAATCCCCATGTCGCATCTTATAAATACCACAGTGTATATGCCAAGCAACGGACCATGCGAGTGTAGTAATTTTTGACAAAAATCCTAGTAAAAAACGGATGATGTCATCATGTGAAAGACATTGCGTAGTCTCATTTTGATATGTTTTGGGTACGCAAATGTTGTTCAGTAATTTGTTATAAACATTGAAGACGAAAAAAACCTATTTTCAGTTTGTTTCATATAGCGCAAAACGTACTGAAGAATTCTCAATGATATGTGAAGGTAAATAGTGGATAATTGGAAGACAAAATGAGGGATTGAGCCAATCAATCGGATAATTGGGAACCGAGAGAATCAGGAAAAACCGGGTAATCAGTAATTTTTTTGGAATTTCATATTTTTGTCATTTTTCAATTGCAAAAGTTGAGACTTAGTACAAAATAAGTCATTCGTATGCCCTTTATATGCGCGAAAAGCAGATGCCAAGCGACGATAACGTTGACTTTACTTAATCCCTGCTACCAATCCACCCTGTTACTTTCCGGCGTTACTCCGTTCTAGGGTGTTTTTCGCGCATATAAAGGGCATACGAAGAACTTCTTTCGTACCAACTTTCAGCTGTTGCAGTTGAAATATTACGAAGATATAAATATTATTAAAAAATTACGAATTTTCCGGTTTTTCCTCATTTTCTCGGTTCCTAATAGTCCCATTGACTCGTTCGACCCCTCATTCTGTTCGTAATTTGATTATCTACAATTTATACATGCTATTGAGATTGCTTCAGTACGTTTCACTCTATATGAAAAAAAAAACTTGGAAAAAGGTTTCTCCTGTTTTAAATGTTTATAACAAATTACTGAATATCATTTGCGTGTCCAAAACATATCAAAATGTAACTAAGTAATGTATTTTATAAGATTGCGTCATCTGTATTCTACTGGGATTTTTGACAAAAATATTTACCTATTGCTTGACCCAATATAGATTGGATCTTTCATGTGACATTATATTGATCTTTCTTGGAATGTCTGATGAAGGAATAGATTCGATTTTTCATGTGAATGATGAATAATGAATACTCCACATGGAACATATAGAAAAATATGACATCTGCCATCCAGTACAATATGACCGACCTGTAGGTGAGGTCATTATGGAATGGTCAATTATTGTCATTCTCACCCGATATGTCATTTCAACCCCACTCAAATTTATTCTTCCATATTCTTGCAACTGAAATAAATGGGAATACGATAAATAAGCCTACAATTAAAATGGATAGAGCAATTGGAAGTACACCACAAGATCTTATTGGCAAATCTTTTGCTGCAGATTTTGATTTTATTAACTGGAAAATCTGAAGCAAAATATCTGAATAGGTATACTTTGGCAAGCTTATCTAAAGAGGTTTAAGGAATGCAGTCGAAAACATCCAATATTGCCACGTTCAACTATGTAAAAGCGAGAGTGCTAAAGATGTAGTGATAATAATTAGAAAAGGGACATTTTATTATTAAAAATATGATTAAACTTTAATTCTTTCATGTGCTTGCTTCCTTGGATTTTTTTTATTGGCATTATTTTTTCAATTCATGAATTTTAAAAGACGAGCACTGTAACGTTATATTTGGCCAGTATTTAAACTCAATTGGTATATTCAAATATCTACCGGACGGCGAGTAGCCAGTCCTTTTGTCATAACAATTTGAGTCATTACACAACTTGTAAATTCAACAATGTTGTTCATATTCCTTCCCTTCCAGCATTTCCAGGTTTGTTGATAGAGAGTTGTGAGGTGAAGAAGAAGTCGATTAATATTATTCAGGGTGGCGCCCACTTACCTTTCTTAATTAACTTCAATTACATTTCTTAATTTGTTTTATCAACTTATTAAATTCATTTGGTTTCTTAACTCCATCTATTATCTCATTAACTTCAATAACTTAAATAAAGTAGGATTACCCTCTGAACTGATATCAGTTTGGTCTCCGAATTCACACCTAAGGTGCTCTCCACATTAAGTCGCCGCTGCAATATTAGGTAACAGCACTTTTCCAAATTTGTTATGGGCTTCTTCAAGCTCTGGCAGCGATGTACGGAAACCATAATTACCACACCCTCCAAATTACATAATTGGTGATTTTTATCGAAAGGTATGACCAGCTGAATTCTTATTGGCAAGCGCGTGCCTGTGTTTTTCCCTCTCACTTCGTCAATTGACTAATATTAATTTATCCAGTGGTATTATCAGTTACATTTGTATTTTCAGTTTTACTTGGTTAAATAGGTACCGTAATGTAATGTACGTTTATGACAGATATAAGCAATGTTTCCTCGCCTCTTACCGACGCCCCGTAGCTTTCCAAACTATACCTACCTACGACAAATTTGTTAATTGGAAAGGGTCCTGATGAATCAGCAATTAAATGAGCCACTAGTTCCTTTTATTATAGTTTGGAATTTTGTCAATAAATTTTGAATAATATCGCATGTTTTTCATTAGTCCAAAACTATCTTGTTCTGGTTGGCTAGAATTTTTAATACAGATGTGTAGTGTAGTGTGAAATCGTCTTGTTCCATCCATTGTTTTATAAAAAACCTATGTTTCACGTTACTTTTTTGACATTGTAGACAATTGCAAAAATTTTTTATTTGTTCTTGAGGAAAATGACAAACAAAAAATCCAACAATGTTTGTAAGCATCTACATATCTATTTGCAAGCCAAATAAAAACACGTTATAGGTTCCGGTACCGTTGGCTAACTTTGTTGTCTCCTATTAAACAGTTCAAATGGTGAAAATATATGTGCGTTTATTATCCTCCTTGGTCGGTGGTCGTCTGGCTGGAAATCTACGGGTCGAAAATAAACAAAGACCACAAAACACCGGGTTTATACTGTACAAATATCTGCCTAGTTGAAAATAAATTCCTTTTTGTCCAGTGTGATTCGCATTTAGGTCAGACCGTGTTAACGGTAATAGTTTTGAGAATATATTGTATACATATATAGCCATTAGGAGATTATATGATATATGAAAAACAAATGGTAACAGAAACCCACTCCAATATTCACGTTATTGAATAAAGTAAGGGTTGATAATAATATTACTCCCTTATAATCTTACAGGATTTTGTTTAGCCCTAGAAGCAATTTCATGTGAAATTCCGAAAATGTTCCTGTATGTTAACCTTCAAGAAACTGGAAATGTTTTATAACTCATGAATATTAAAAAAATCTCTCGCTTAATCGATCGAGATCGTTTTCAAATTATTTCGAAGTGTAATTGGAGAAAACAAATATTTCTCTAATCATCCTGTATATTGGATTCTTGAAGATTGCCTTTCCACCTGGCTATTTATCAAGAACTAACAAACAATATCAGAAAGTTTCGGTTCACCTAAGTAGCTCTAGCAAATATCCCAACCGTGTTGCGTCGCCGTCGACGACGGCATGTTATACTTCCTAAAATATTCATTGACTGCGTTAATTTAGGTAAACGTTGTGTGTACTAAATTTGCTTTTGTTATGTTGGGTCGATGTTATTAAAAAGTTTCACTGGAACAATGAATGAAACAGTAGCAGCTCACGTTCATTGAATTTCAAATAGCAAATTAAAAACCAAATACATTTTATAAGTTCATGGTAAAACTAAACGAATTTTGCAATCAAAAGGAATTCGATCATCATTCCTGCCTTTCACCAACTATCCGAAAAATCTTTGTTCATAATAACAAAAGTGAAACATAAAAAAGCAAGAATATCAGATTCGTTCCTTGAGTGAAAATTCTCCATCAAGTAATTTTGATGTTCTTTAAAAACAACTGCGTTTCCAACAACTTTGTGATTTAGATAACTTAAAGCTTTGCAGATATTTTTTTCACTAATACAAACCAATGCTGGAGCGGTTTAGCTCAATTGAAACCATTAAGTTACAACAATAACGACATAACAACTTGATGTATGGATGTATTCATCATTTCGCTATAGACCAGTCGATATAAGTCATTTTAGACCAAAATTACAAGTAATTAGCAATACGGCTGATTTGCTTTTATAAGTACCTAGAAGAATGTAGAATAATATAAAAAAAAAGTTTACCAGTCTACCGATTTCCCAAATTATAAAAAAAATGAAGAACTTTTTTTGGCATTTCTTCAATATTTCACGCTGGGAGAAAGGTGGAGAAGAATAAAAAATGCCAACGTGTATGGGAAGTGTTTTGCAATAAAAGGCCTCTTGCGTTTTTTTCGTCCGATTGTCCGTGAAAAATTCGGTAAACTAAGTATGTGTTCCGCATCCGTGCGACTCTGCTGCACGGCGGAAAAAAATATAAATATTCAATCAGAATTTTCTTCCAATCTTTGGTAAGAGTTAAGGTTGTGAATAATAAATTAAAGGTGATAAATTAATTTCCACATATTTTTATTGGAGAAAGGTATGAAAAAAATTATATCTTAAAATTATATATTAATAATCTTTTATACATTTTCACCATATACATTCTGTTCGTTGAATATTAATCTTTATATTACATGAGTATCAAATTTTATTTTGGAAAAATAAAGAAGATTCCTACCCGAATCTATAAAAATTGCTATTTTCGCTTATAATACAAAAAATCTTTGAATCCAAAAATGTATGTGAATCAATTAATTTTGTGATTATATATTCTCAAGCTTGGGAGTTTCCCCAACATTTTTACGCAAATCCCATTAAAATTGCCACAGTTTTATCAAAGTTACAGTATTTAACATATTATTATATATTTTCTTGTAAATTCAAGATTCCTAAAATTCACAAAATAATGAAAAGTGCCGTATTTCGTAATTGGGAAAAATTAAATATCCGTAAATTTTATCTATGGAACAGACCTCATGAATAACAGTTTTCATCGTTCGAAAAGTTGTTTCAAAGCCTCGTTACTATATAATATATTTTTTATTGAGATACTCAATTTTTGATTACAATAAATATAATATTTATGTTATATTATAATATGAGTAATTTCTATAAATGATTATGTGCTGTAACAAAAAAAATGCCATCTAGAAGCCGACACTCCCCTTTTTTAAAACGCCGTATTACAATTATTTGTATCCACATTATAGCTGTACAATAGTTTATAATGTACTCCACCGCGCAGAATATAGAGTCGCGCAGATGCGCAACACATACTTAGTTTACCGAATTCTATCCGGACAAACCATTGCTCGGACGAAAGAAACGCAGGAAACTTTTTTTGTTGCAAAACACTGCCTCTACACGGTGGTATTTTTTATTTGTCTTTATCTTCTTCCCAGCGCGAAATATTGGAAATTTGGGAAATCGATAGACTGGTAAACTTTTTTTTATAACAATCTACATACTGTAAGGTACTTATGATAAATTCAGCCGTATTGCTAATCCCTTGTAGTTGTTAACCCTATCATCTGGCCTATAAGTGATGTTTCAAATGCTTTACGATGATCGAAAGAGTTTGGAAGCTTAGGGAGTTTTGTAACCGGTTTTGAATTACGTATCCGTGTAAATCCGTGAAACAGGAAACTTCGCATTTGTACATAAAGTTCATATTCAAACTAACTTCAGAACAAATCTCACTAACTTTGTGTAGTGATGGAAAAACATTATTCATTATTAATAAAATAATAATAAAAGGCCAGTTCACTCAAAAGGTATCTACTTCATTGATATCCCAGTTGAACTTAGGAAATTTTACCAAAGCAATCAATACGCCATACCGATCCTGACATACTCATTTGGAAATCTTGAGTGGACAAAAATAAAACTGGGAAGTATTCAAAGAACATCGCGTACCATGATGACCCAACATAAATGTCACCACCCGACATCATCAGTACTATCAGGACAACAATACCGAAAAAATAGGGAAGGAGAGCTCTAGCGGACATAGTTAATTTACATACCAAACAAATTTTCAAACTCCAAGAATTTTTCCTCCGCAAAAGTTAAACATCGAAATTGCATGAGCTGGTCGCTAAAAATATAAAAACTATTCCCCCTCAGATCTTGTTAGTCATGATAAGGAGCTTCATGGTCGACATCATCACGACATCAACGTTATATCAACAAAGAAGCATCAAATCAGTAGCTCTCTGAGGGAACATTCTTTCTAGAAACAAGGATTTATAATGGTAATGCAAGGCCAAGTAATTAATACCCACAATTACAGAAAAATCGTCATAAGAGATCCAAACATCGTGTCGGACAAGTACAGAAGGTGTCAACAAACAACAGATGCGATAAAATATACTACGTCGGGATGTTCAGCCATAATTGACTACCTACTCTGGCACAATCATCCATCAAAAGTTTGGATCAGTTAACACCTACATGCCTTACTACAGGTACCATCCGCAGTCAGTTCAAGAGAATGCTGATTTCAGACTATACTATATTATGATAGTTCAATTATCACCGACGGTTGAAAATTGATAAGAAGGTAAAAAAATAAAATAATCAACCAATGCATGAAGAAGATTTTGCTATCTAAGAAGAT
Organism: Galerucella pusilla; assembly: GCA_910591695.1. NCBI lineage: Eukaryota > Metazoa > Arthropoda > Insecta > Coleoptera > Chrysomelidae > Galerucella > Galerucella pusilla. The sequence continues at coordinate 32,849 of CAJUYI010001739.1, forward strand.
CTTGAAAACATTATTGGCATACATTTCAGTTAAGTTCATTTGTAATAATTTCCCAATTATGATTTTCAATGTCCCCTGTAGCGTCGATAAGCAAGTTTGGGTCTTGGACAACATACTTACTTGACAGGTTTTTCACATTAGACTCGATGGTGGAAACAGCTTACATTTGGAATAATCAAGCCTACACATGTCATGCGCTATCGGTCTATAAGAGCTGATATGTGGAGAAAAGGGTGGCAAATAGTAAGTTTTGGATTCAAGGGTAAACTTATTTCAAGTTTGATTCTTCCTTCTCCTCTTTAACTTTCTAATAATATTGTTTTTGTTGTATGGATCTTGGACAACTGGGAAATAATTTTCATTTGCAGATTTTCACCTCAATATAAATCTACGTCCGCCATTTAAGTAGTTAAATCAAAACCAGTACCAGTACACATTTTCACGTAACTATTCCCGAGCTCCTTCGCATTTGAAAACTCGGGAAGGGAAATTGAAAAGTTGTATAGTTAAATAAAACTCCTTCGAGAATGTATCGAGTTGGTGAATTTTCGGTCTCTCGAGAACTTCACTCGAACGTAACTTAATGCAATAAAACCTGCCTTTTTATGGAAATTATGGTTAGAAGTTCCAGGAAAACATGCGGAATTAAGTGTTTTTTACCTTCAGCTACCGGAAGGTGAAAACTTCTTTGAAGAAAAGTCGTCTCAAATTACTTCATATCAGATATCCTTCACAATGGCTTTCAAAAGATTACCCCTCCTATATATGAGCGAATGTAATATTTTCATACCATCTGTAGAAACAATCGTAAATAAATTTTATTGTGAATTAAACAATATCAGCAAAACTGACCACTTGCGAAATTGGAAAAATGAAACATATTAATACAGCCAACATTCACTAAGCTAATATCTCATACATCCACATCATAAGATTTTTTCTGACAGTAGGTTGTACCTATTAAATTCGCCGAAAAGTGTATCAATATTAAGAATAATAATATGGGGTCTTATGTGCATCTGAGAGCCTATATACTCCTCCGCTAATCGCTTCCGTAATCAAGCTGCTAGGGGTCCTGCATCCGGAGAAAATACGAATACATCATTGTGGATTATACCCATTCATATCTCACCAAACAAATTCATCTTTCCAGCAAAGCTTATTCGTTAATTTGCTGAATATGTCTTAAATCTGAAGGCGAGAGAATGAAGTATATGCCTTGATGGTAGCGATGAGTGAAGCAAGAACCAAGACAGTCCTTGTTCGGTCTTGGTCTCAAATACTTCTACTCTTGGTATTACGTACTCAGTGTTTGTCTTGGTTTTGCTCATATAGTTTGTTACGTACTACTTGCAATGTTTTGGAAAATTTCCGAGTTTAAATTATCAATGATCAACAGCATATATTGAAGTTGGGACCAATATTCTTATATACCCTATTCAAAACGAAAGTTCCGCTTAGTCTTCCACTTTTGTGTTGGTCTGGTATTCTAAGTCTTGGCTTTGGACTTGGGCATTGGGTCTTAGTCTTGATAAAGTATCGCAAAACCAAGATACATTTTTCTCATCACTATTTGCTGGTCGTTCATCTTCCAAGGTAGGCTTGTTAGACAACGTTGGTGGATTTTTTCGTTCAGTTCGTTTGATAAAGTTTTCGATAACTCTGCAGCTCTTCATATTTATGCTCATGCTCTTTAACTGGGTGATTTTAGGATAGTTTGGTGTCGTCTTGTAGTTGGCCAAATAGTATAATACTTTACTGTTTTGCATGTGTACAATAGATGTTATATGGTTCTAGTTTGTGCAGGTGTATCTCCCTGAAGATTTTTCTATGCATTTGTCATGGAATGTTCACCCAGTAGTTTTTATGCTGCTACAGCTCTTTGCAAAATCACGTACTACGGTTTTTAATTTACTGAATCTGTTTTGGATCAGACTGTGTATTTTCTGGCCTTTTTTTGACAGTAGTCTAGACGCAGTTTTTGGCTCTTAAATGCAAAATTGCTTGTATATGTTCGCTTACAATCTAGGGGTGTACTTTTTCAGTGCATAGCTATAGCCGTCACTTGTGCTTTTGAAGTATAGTTCTGTCTGCAGATTTAAACCTATCAGTGTAGCGTCTTTGGGCATGGTTCGACTTTGTATTCACATTTGCAACGAAAAAATTTCATAAAACCAAACTTTTCATTGTTTATCATTATCATTAAGACACAGATTGTCCTGAAAGCCAAATGAAGTTACTTTTCTCCAAAATAAGCACTCTTGTGTATGCCAAAAGATCAAAATCATATTTCTTTTCGCTCTGGAACACCGAATTAAATTTCATTTAATAGGTCGTTGGATTGCGAAATGGAGACAACTCGTCATCTCATCAAAGAAGGTGACGACCGTACAAACCCGTCATGAAGTGTTTTTTTTTTCACGTTTGCATCACGTTGGTTTCTTCAAGTCAATTGTTTTTTAAAACATTAATATATAGCAATAGCACAAAAAATGACCAGCGTATGACCAACGTAATGTCCGTTTAAGCTAAATAGGAAGTGCATGTTTATTTTCTGCAAATTCTCCATTGTGAAATCAATACTTTAAATTGAATAACTATACAATTTGGAAAAGTGAGCAGCTCGCAATAGCAAATAATATAATTTTACGAAATTGAAACATGGGAAACTATTGATTAATTCCAAGTTTATAACTGAACAAAAGCAATAAATGTTTTAATGGTGGTATAACAAGCTTCATTAATTCTCTTTTTCATCATAATCCATAATATATTCCAAGCCAATGCATTTCCCTAACGACCGCAATCGTAGAAGTGAATCACCGTAAGTTTACCCTCTGATTGTCTATTCAACCATTCTGATTTTGCAGTATAGAAAAATCAAGAAGAGTCTGGGAATCGGAATGCAATCTTTGTCTCTGTTTTCCAATGGTGGTGCCAAGAAGAATTAGGGAAAATATCAAATGTAATGAAAAATGAAAACAAAAGTTTGAAAGTATGAATGTTCTTGTTGTTTATTGTAAAATCAATCCACAATCATTTTTATATTTTCGATTCACCAAAGAATTTACAAAAATAATGTTGAAATCTGGGCCTTCTGGGAATATTCGTTTTTGTAAATTGGACTTGTCTATCCATCGTATTTAATTGTTGCTGAAAATAGGGTTCACGTTTGAAAAAATTTGGTAATTTCATTTTTTTAAAATACCTATGAGATGTGCAAGTGTACGAAATATTTTGATATTTCATATAGTACTTTAGATATGAAACCAAAATAAAAAAAAAACTCACTAATATAGATTTTGTGATGGGTAAATATTAATTGAATATTTTCCTGAACAGAAAAAACGTGAGTATGGAGATCGAGCTACATGTGTTCCAATTTGGTGCCAGACTAAAGGGTGCTAGCGTAAAACAAGCACCATAGCTTCCGACAGCCGTAAACCCGTACAATTACAGCCAATCATGAGCCTTGAATATCTTTGGTGTTTTATTAGTTGCTAGTTTATTGGACAGTGTGGGAAGTGAACAGGATTATGAAGCAGAAACAAATACTATGTGGGTGAGAACTCCATTTTTGTCATCGTTTTGAAAAATATAGTAGAATACGAATGTTTTTGCCAAAAACACTTCTCCCAGATTTAAATTTAAAGCACATTCACAGCTCAGTTACAAAATAAGTAAAAAATGTCGAAAAGCCACGTCTAGTGAAAGCAAGAATTTGATGTTTCACAAAATTAATAATTCAAAAAAAAAAACAAAAAAAGACTAGGAAAAGTTGATTTAAACTCTTCTCGTAATCTTTAATTAAATTCACGTCTTAGTTTCAAATCAGCTGCTCTTCTTGGAATGAGAGCAAACTATAACTTGTCTGCAGAAATTACATATTTTTAACCTCAATTGAATTGTCTGTATTTATTTAGTACCACACCATCGAATCAATTTAACTTTATAATTTGATTATTAAATTGAGTTTATGGAAAACATTGATTCTGATATCCCCTTCCCGCCACTGCTTTCACGGAAAACATTCATCGGAATTCATCGGAATTTTGTTTGGGGGAGAATTTGATGGCGTCGCAATTCTGCAGACTCACAAAAACTAACAATAAATAGCTCAGCTCTAAATGTAACTACCGCATTTGGGCGCCAGACTGACTGTCGCAATGTTTTCTTCTCGTATGAGCCACCCTATCGACTCAGTTTTGCAATGAAACTTTGAAAAACAAGAAACTTTATGACTTGTTGGCAAATACTTCTCGAAATTCGAAGAGGTCAAAGATAAGAGTCAATAAAGTGTTTATTAAAGGACGGTGGAACCTATTTTTGTTGAACCTCAAATAATATGTACCTAATAATTTTTAATCAGGTGGAATATACCACATTTCATAAAATATTCCCTTCATAGAAAATCTAGAAAATTAATTATAAGCTATCATATGATAGAAGATATCACAGTTCCAAAACAATATGGCCTTTCGACAAAAAAAATCATCAATTATTTGTAAATACCAACGATATAAAATGTTATACTCTCATCAGCATCCATATTATAAAAACAGGAATAAAATACTAGACATTTATAAAATGAGAACTGTGAGAAAAAAGTCATTAGAATGGTCACGTATTTTTTTGCAGTCTGCAGTGTCAACTAGCATAACTCTCTTCTGTTGCCAGATATCGGAGGGTAACAATAAGGCCTCAATGAATCCTTTTGATTCCTTCGATGGGTTTTCTTCCGGGATATCACTGGATCTTTTTTCGAAACAATAAACTTGAACGTTTCCTCTTCCACTCTTAAATAGTTTATGAAACTTTTCACACATCCAGACCGTAACTCTTGCAGTAGATTTAGATATATTCCCCACGAAATCTTGTGAATTCTTGTGACCCAAGGCATCATTTGGAGGGGGCCGGATCAGCTAATAATGTATAGTGTTTTCATATAATATTGCTTGCCTAAAAACTCATTATAAACTCAAAAACGTGTCTGAACCACTCCAGGGTGACTCAAAGAATTAAACAGAATTGTGAGTGCTTTTTTATGTGAATAAGTAGCGAGGACAATACAACCCCCTATACCATTACCTAGCTTCCAAATATATTCAGGAGTGATAGATTTACAGTGACAGTGCGGTGTAGTTGAGTAAGAATAAGATCCTAGATTATTCAATCTAATCAATTAATCAGTTTTACATGTGAGAATGACTAGTAGCCCTAATAAGGGCTGATTTGTTGAAAACTTGCAGATGATGTACCTAATCAGGATCCCATTCCATCAAAATCTGAATCTTCAGCTCCAACAATTAATTATCATAGATTCACCGATTCCATCCATGATATTGTCCAGCTGTCACATCTTCTGTTCTTCTTTATGCGTATGACTTATACTTTTTTCCACTTTTGACAAAGAGTTTTGCAGTAATTGTTGTAGGTCTTCCAATTCATGTTTTATTTTTTCGTGTTACGTCACCCTTCACTTGTGCCCATATAAGTTTAATAGCATTGAGTTCGCAGTGGTATGGTGGTGAAAGTAGAAGAGAAGAGACACAATAGATCTTTCAGGTCTGAATGAATGTCACCTCAGTTTACATACTTACATAGTGAAGGACGTATGCCACACCTGAGTTAAACAAGATAGCTCAGTTGTTTTTATGCAAAGTTTAGGTACATTGCAGTAGACTTCGGAACAAAACTAATTTTCATGAAAATATCGTTAAATTGAATGGAATAAAAATATATAAAACAATCTCGCAAAAGTTTTTGTATAAAGGGAGAAGTCGCGAAGAGCATTGTGATTGGAAATCGGGCCGAAAGCACTAAATGGTGCTGTATATTAAAAATCAATGATCTTAAATCACCCATTATAATGTCGCTTAGTAGTGAGATGAATCTGGTTATATACTTGCAAAAGAATATTATTGGGAAATCGACTATCGGAACAAAGCTGATTATTACAAAAACATTGTTAAATTGAATTGAATGAAAATATATTACGATCTCGCAAAAGTTTTTGTATATGGTGGGAGTTCGCAAGGAGAATTGTGATTGAAAATCGGGTCGGAAGCACTTAAAGGTAGAGAAACGATGCTGTATATCAAGAGTCATTGATCTTGAATCAATTATAGAGTCGCTAAATAGTGAGATGAAGCTGGTCTATATACTTAAAGATTTTTATTGGGAAATCGACTTTAAGAGTTATTGTGAATACGATACCAGCAATTTATTTTGTTGAAAAGATTCTAATTTGAATTAATCGCGATAATAGTTTTGAGAAACCATCAATTCAAATAAAAGCAAGTAATTAGCAGGCTGTTCACTTTGTTTTTTTTTATACAGTTTTATTCAGCTTGCTCTGTTTGTGTTTTTTTAAATGAATTCTAGTGGATTGAATTTCACCCTCTTCTTGTCGACCGATTGATCAAGATTCAAGATGGCCGCCGCCACTGAACGTCGGATTATATTTTTCCAATTTCTCAATATACAGAAAATACATTGAAACTTGAATAAATTCAATTAATTGTCTACCTCTAGAATCAAATATAGTGTCTAAGCTTAGTCTATTACTAAATAAATTTGCGTTTTCCATCATTTCATCGGGGACAATGCCTTGATCTGAAATCCTGCAATTAAAGTTCCCACCGAATATAAACATAGTGTCAACATAAGTCTCAGAAAGATCAGCTAGTAGAACTTGTAAGGTGTCAAAAATCTGTGTCAAATGCAGGGAAGGTTTTGAGTAAACATGACACAATATAAATTTATAATTACCTGCAGAAATCAAACGAATAATATAATGAGAATTATGCAAAGTGGTCACAGAAAAGTAATCTCTGTAAAAAATACACAATCCACCACTGGGTCTTCCCAACGATTTCACCTTTGTTGTCCTTGAATAAATGTATTTGAAATAATTTGAAAAATTTGGTACATTGGTTAAATCGTTGGTAAGCCATGTTCCACTTAGGGCGAGTTGTACCAACAAGGTTTAAAACATAACTAATGGTTTAAGCAAAATGGGTGTTGTACCAGACTGGATCAGTGGGTAACCAGAGTTTTGCCAATGGGTTTGTTAACCGCCCAAAAATGAGTGGTTAAAATAATAACCCTAGTTTTCTAACCTAAAAACTTTGTTCAACTGTCAGTGGACTCTGTAATTTTTTTATTTTTACCAAATATAATGGAATATCCCGATATATAATGAATTTTAGTGATGACGAAGATTTTGATGAACTTGTAAATTTACAAGTATTTCCGAGACGCCCACAAAACTTTCGGCGACGAATTAACCATTTTACAGAATGGAATGGCCAGGAATTTTTGGATAGATTCAGACATCGTCAACTTGAGAGCACAGGCCAGTGACTTGTTTCCCTAAAAGTTCCTTCAGTTCCACATCAATATCATTGGCAGAAGATGGAACATATTCTCCGCCACTTGTGCCGAGTCTCTGCAGTTTCTCTTCCGCGAAAGCTTTTTTGGATTTTTTTCCATGTTTGTGAATTTGTTTTTTAGGATGCCGAAGTCCCTGTAGCGATCGCTAGATGTATTAAAATTAGAAGCGACTTTTTTCCACGCCTCCATTTTCTCGTCATTACTGACTGCGTCAGTCATTTTATTTTCAATAACGCTCTACTGTTGCTTGACGCAATCCAAGAGGAAGCGTTCTTTTTTGGCCGTGAAGTTTTCTGACCTTTTTTTTATTTTTATTCATTTTTAGTCAAATAAAATAATACCTATGCAAAAATAAAAAACACTTCAGGAACTGAGAATGTACACTGAGACTGGGGGTTAGAATCGCATTGAAAATTCTTCTTTTATATTTTTCATTGGCAAAACGTAAGTAATTCACTCCACAGTTCATTTGTCTAGCATTCACTGATACCAACCTTTCAAAATGATTGATTAACAAAACTGCACGAGAACACCACTGGTACAACACGTACCGGTTTAAACTTTTGTTAAATTTAACCCTATGGTTAGATGAAGCAGGTTTAGCCGACTGTTGGTACAACTCGCCCTTAGACAAAGAATATCAAATTCAGTGTCCGATTCCGACAAATTGAATAGGTTTCCATAGCCATGACAGTTCCAGAAAGTTATTATTGGTTTTTCAAAGTCTAATATTTATTTGCTTTTGCTGCATTCTTATTTGGGCATTCATCATCTTCGCGACTTCTTTTCTGAGTAGTTGTTGGTAAAGAGACTATTGAAGGACAGACAAAGTTGAATTCAACCTTAACATCTCCACCCATCGCTTTCCCATGATTGAGCTCCTTATAAATTTTGGATAGCTCATCGCTCATCACTTTGGAGTATAGTCATTTTTAATTTCAACATTCGGGTACTTCTTCGTTGCAAATCTATTTTTATTTGTTGAAATTGACACTACATCTTGACGTCCAGCTAACTCAACTTTTACAGGACGAGGTCTCCCTATATTGGTTTTACCAAGTCTGGTTACTTTCAAAACATTATGATCAGTCAATGTGCTCAATTCAGTCCATTTGAATATGTTATATAAGATTTTGCTCCTACCGCACTCTACTCTAATTATATAATAAGACTATAAGACTGAATAACTTGAGAAACAAAGGTATACTTTTGACGTGTCTTACAGTTAAAAGTACATATAATATGTTTACCTATAAAACTAACTAGTGTGATCAAATTTGTTAAAAGACTGCGAACGCATTGGATTAATTTCACCAAAAATGATTTTCTAGCTCCTACATACCATTATCTAGTTCTTGGAGTTGCACACGGTTAATTTAACAATGGCCGTATTTTATGTCTGATTAGCTTCGTGCCAAGAATGTCTAATCGCTCTTACACAAAACAACAGAGAGATGATGTAGGATTTGATGTTAAAACAAAATTCGCCAAATTTTCTGCCGTAAAAGTTGAAACCTGAAATGTAAAGTAGTTCTTTATTTTTTTCACCAGGGCGTATGCCATGAATTTTAAACAGCCATGAATACACTCAGTTGAGTACCTACGTAATGCGGAGAATCAGTTTCCGCCGAAAAGGGTTTTCAATTTTTTTTATTCTCTGGTTTTAAAAGATTTATACTGACGAATATGTGGGGTTTTATTATTTTCCATGGAAGCTTACTTGCAACGAGAAAGAAATATAATTGAATATTTTATTATTTCAAAGAAAGATCCCAATTTTTGTTCCATTAGAACTGTCATTATTAGATAGTATTGTCTTTTCATTAATTTTTGACAATTGACAATCCAGAAAAAAGACTATACAATAATTATTAATGAATTTAGCACCAAGCATATTAAATGTGGTGAGCTCTGTCTAAAGACATAGAAAGTTAGCGGTAAAACATTATCCAACTTTCCAATACTTCTCTTCCAGTCTGATTGAATTAGGTAATCCAGATTACGTTACCTAATAGGGCAAACAATTTGGTCATTGTCTATTCAATGGTAAAAAGTGTTCAAGGTTATGTTACCCCTACCATAAGCCTTACCATCTTCACAAAATAATAGTGATGTATTAGGCACTGGATCAAATTAAGGATGCGTTGAGATAAAGCAAGAAAAGAAGTGTCGATGGTGGTGAGAGGTACCGCTTGGTCTGTGGCATCGATAATAAGAGATTGGAGAGTTTCAGCGTAGGTATTTATTGAATCAATTATAATTCTTTCTGGATCGTTCGGAAGTTGGGAAGACTTATGATTTTGGAAATTTTCCTAGTTGGCCTTTTTGTAATTTAAAAAGGTGAAAGTGTAAGAGAATGAAGGTTTGATAATTTTGATAATTTTGTTCGAACTAGGAGTGGAAGATGGTCAGGAGTTAAGGAATCTCCCTGGTAACCTCCATTTTCAAAAGAAGTGGCTATTCTTTGAGTAGGTACCACGTGGTTAATAATTGAATTTCCAAGGTGGTTGATGAAAGTTGGATTTCGGTTAGGAATTCGAATGATTGGTAGGTCTAAAAGGTGATCGGAAAATGTTCTATCGGAGGTGTTTGGGGCAGTGTCACCGAATTGTTGATGTCCGGAGTTAAAGTCTCCGAGAATAACTGCTTTAGGGAGATTGGAAAAGTTTGAAGAGGGTGGTTGTAGTAGGAAATGAAAGTTATAGTGAATCTGTTCAAGGAAACGTCAATGGCGAAGCAGTCTAAATTTTTTGAGAAGATTTGCACAGGAAATCTGTGAATTGTGGCAGGAAAGCTATTACCACGAGAGTATTGGTTTCTGTCATAGTGGAAAGTTAGATAACCTGAAAAGTGAGGAGGGTTTTTTGCCAGAGTGTCTGTTATAGAAAGAATTTTGATGTTATTAGTATTTAGAAGATGCTTTAGTAACTGTCTTCCTGGAGATACCTTGGCAATTTAAGTCCATCAAAGACTATTGATAGGTAGGATAGATTTTTAAGATTTTATCAGCGTGAAGCTGAAGTACGCCTTATTTCCCTGTCCCTGGACAGAGCAATTGTGGTTGCACTAGGTCGGAATAATGTGTTTGAAAGTCTCTATTACGAATTTTCGGTAACTTGAAATGGCCTTCATGAAGGTGACAGCCATTACCTCCAAGATTCTTTGGACTTCCGTAGGAAAGTCGAAAAGCATTGAGAACTTAGGAAGTGTTACGTTTCGAGGGTAGAGTTTGTCGTTTAGGACATTTCGGATCGTAGGCGGCCTGTTCACCACCGCAGTTTTTGCAGAAAGGTTTTTGCACCTTTTCGCATTTTTCTGCTTTGTGGTTGTGGCCTCCGCAGTTTGGCGAGTGTAAACTAATGGTTTTAAATACATACATACTGAGGTGGATCAATTGTGGTGCGGCAAGTTTCGAATGTAGGTATGTGGTAGGAAGTAGAAAACCACAAACTGTAATATATTGTGAAGGCATCTGCATCTCGCTCACTTAATGAAATCAATGCAGTCATCTCTAACTTCATGAGCGACTCATAACAAGATTATAATCACCTAATAATTGATCATGATTCGGTGATTATAATCGACCAAAACACACACAAATATGCGTAATTAATATTATTTTCCAATGACATTCGTCAAAATAATGTAGATAACCACTCATGCAGGGGTCCCTTCTTGTTAAAGGACGTCAAGAAATCACTTGTTCAATTAAAATGACAACGGAAAAATGTAATGCTGGGATTATTCTGTAGAATTATGGAGTACGTGGTTTGTTTTTTCCTCGGAATCAAAATGTATTCTTCCAGAGGGATTACGAGAAGTCTTGAACGGCCATGTGTCGTTCGGTTCTCATATTTTTTTACTTCATCTATTACTTGCTACATATCTGCCTTGTAACGTTAATAACTATTGCGTCTAATTTAAATTCCAGTTTCTGTAAATTCCAATTGATTCGTAGTATTGGAAAAGACGACATTAACATTGCATTCAAAATATTTTTAATGCTAAATAAACTGTTCATGATATTTTTTTTAACATAATTTGTTCCATGTATGTAGTTCCAAAGACAGATACTATCTTGAATCAAAGGGAAAAAATGAGATTCATTTCAATTCCATTTTATGCTGTTTAGCATTGATGATCTTATTTCATTAAATTATTGGCGAAATTTAATCCCGCAAGCACTCTTTTGGACAAAATATTATTCAAACTTTGGTAAGGAATAAGGGGAAAATAATTCGAATATCTACCAAGGTTTCATCGCATTTAGCAAATATAATAAATTGTGAAAAGTTTCCTCAATATTGAATAAAAATTCATGAGCATTTTCACAGATTGACTCGATTGAATTAAATGTGATGGGATGGAAAAACTTTTTTTTATAAAATAATACGCGGTAATTATCATTTCCTTTCAAATTGTTGTTAAGCATTATCAATAATAAATATTTTGGTGAAATTATTATGTGGAAAGCCGACACTTTTTCCAAAAATACATCGATCTTTTGAAAAGTTGAAGTTTCATTTCATTTCATTCCATGAAGGAATATAAAGAATACTTTGAGAAGTAGTTGTTTTGTTGAATGTATACCTTTTTAAAATACACCGACAAGCCGGCGACTGCCATGATAATATGTAATCAAATTATATCCAATTCAGATGAGCCCAGTTCAATTATCATAGTAGAACAAATACCAATGACTATTTTAAAACAAATGAGGTGGAATCCTAAAAACGTAGTTACCAAAGAAAGAATATTACTTGGACTATTATCCAGAATCCATGGTTCACAGATTTTCACGTTTCTCGCCATATCTTTGCCAGTACAGCGGCATTGGAATCATTTGCTCTATCTACAATGAAAAAATTATTGCAACTCACGGATCCCCAAGTAATAGAATTAGGACTTTTGGTAAAACGAGGTGACTATTGAATTGATCTCTCTGTGCACCTGAATCTGCTACTCTTTAATCACATAACTCCTCTGTTGATTGCTTTCATTTCTCGTTATCTAACATTTTAATTACCATCAAATTCAATTTAGATAAAATATACAGTGTGTCCACTTAAGTTCGCACCATATGGGAAACTTTCTTATTATTAGTTTTACGAAAAAAAGTTATTCCTCATAAAAAGTTCTGCATGGTGTAAGAACTAAAATACAACCATTAGATATTAAAATGTTTCAGTCGTATACAAGGTATGTTCAAAAATATGAATTTTACCAAGAGCAAAGTACCTCAATTTTTTATAATATCGAAAATTGTTATCAAGAAAATTTATTTAGAAGTCTACAACATGTTCAAATATACAGCCATGTATACAAAATGTTCAAAATGGAGATTTTCTACATTTTGCCATTGCATGTCTACCCTACAACAGTAATAAATGCATAAGTACATTTTTAATCAAGTTGCCATGATATTTACATATCTGACATTAAACGTAAAATACATATTTG
>CAJUYI010001739.1:45803-85660 GCA_910591695.1 Galerucella pusilla
CCTAATCCATACCAATTTATATCTGCATTTAAAACTTCAGTATTAAATAACTTGGTTAGTGCTTCAGGTAATCGTAACTGTGAGAAAGATGAGGGTGGTCTCTTGTATAATCTACAAGATTTTTTAGAGAATGACGGTAATAATAGTTTTATTCCTCTAGATAGTTTGGATAAAAATGAGCTTAACCATTTAGAATTGCCAAACATACAGGTCAACTTAGATATAGACCAGCATGAAACAAATAGTGCAGCATATGTAGCTGGGTTTTTGATAAAAAAAATTAAATTAATCAAAACATGCAAAGAATGTGCTGCTAATTTAATTACCGATATTAGAGAACCTCACCACCTTTTCACCATTTTCAAGGAGCATAGTGATACCAAAGAAAGATTAACTTATGTAACTAAAAATGTTATCCTTGTTTAAACAATTATACATGATTTAATTAATTTCATTTAACCTAAGCTGGGTGATATTTCAAATATAGTACAGCAAGTTAAGCTGGTTTTATTGAAGCATGTACCTTTTAATTGGTTCACTTGTGCTGAACATTTAGATGAAATTAGAAGTACTATACTCGATGTGGCAACTAAATTAATAATCAGAAAATATTATGATGATGTATACAGAAGTTTTCAAACTACTTCACAAAAAAAAAAGTATGAAAAAAAAAGTTAAAAAAAATTAAGCACTTGACTTGAAAACTGGTATGTAATAATATGAAATGACATATATACTTCATATACCAGAATATTTTAGGCTGTTTTTTGTTTATTAGAATTATTTGATTTTAACTGTTTGTTATTCGTTTGTCTGTTTTTTCATTTTTATTGATTGTTTTTGTTTTATTTTGGATATTTTATTATTTTATTGTATGAAAAATGAAACCTAGCTTGTTCACTAAAGACTGAATTTGTGATTTGTTTGATTATTTGTTTAAGGCTGTTTTTTATGTATTAGATGTATTTGATTTTAACTGTTTGTTATTCGTTTGTCTGTTTTTTCATTTTTATTGATTGTTTTTGTTTTATTTTGGATATTTTATTATTTTATTGTATGAAAAATGAAACTTAGCTTGTTCACTAAAGACTGAATTTGTGATTTACTTGATTATTTGTTTAAGGCTGTTTTTTATGTATTAGATGTATTTGATTTTAACTGTTTGTTATTCGTTTGTCTGTTTTTCCATTTTTATTGATTGTTTTTGTTTTATTTTGGATATTTTATTATTTTATTGTATGATAAATGAAACCTAGCTTGTTCACTAAAGAGTGAATTTGTGATTTGTTTGATTATTTGTTTAAGGCTGTTTTTTATGTATTAGATTTATTTTATTTTAACTGTTTGTTGAATTAATTATGTGTTTGTGTTTTTTTTTATTGACTATTTTTGTGTTGTTATCTTCAATATTTTATTTTTGTTTGTTTTAATATAGTAATTTCTCACTAGCAGAGGTTTTTTTATTCTCCTACTCCTACTAATACAATATTACGCGTATACTGAAAACTTCCAAATTCAAAAAGCGCGCCTCTTGTATGTTAGTCATGCCAGTCGACAAGGTCGGCGCTAGTGGTAACTTTGTGCCACATAACGCTACATGTTCAACATCTCTCTTTTATTTATTACTCTATGATCCGCACCCATATTACATACATCACAATACAAAAACAATACAAAGTATTCGCGTTTTCAATATTTACTTGAGGGTATGAATTGATATTATTTCAGTATCGTCCTCAGTCCAGGTTTATGCTCTCAGAGCTCTTTGACGAGGAATATCTACCTTGTACTGACGAGGCTCAAATACGCATAAACCGGCCCACAAGAGATGTACTTTCTCATTGCAAACCAAGATGATTGGTTATATCTTGGATATATACCAGCTCCGTTCAAATAAGGCGTGAAATCACATATCTGTCGGGGGCATTGATTACCAAGAGGTAATTGATTCTTTTCAGTTAAACGCCTATTATTTTTCGAAAAATATAATTCAAAAAGTATGCAAGGCATTATAATTGTATCAAATCTATTATCTCCGGCATCTAATATGGTAACATTCTTAACTAGATATGACAGTTTGATAGGAGATTTCAATCAAGTATACATATGTGAAATTCTTACTGTGGGACCAGAATTTGGAAGTGAGGATCTGTATTGATAAACCGGATTTTATTATGTCTCCGAACTTTTCTCCAATAAGTCATGAAACACCCTGTATAATCAAAAATACATCTCATTACAGATATATGTATATATGTGAATTATAGTGAATTCTTGTTAAGATAAATCCGACTTATCTCACAATTACATCCCCTTTTAAGGGATTTCATCTCTTTAGAAACCACCCACTCGTTTGATGCTGCTGCCAGCTCCGCTATTCTTAATCGCCCTTGGTTTCGGACTAATTATTGTTCAAATCCAGTACCGTTATTAGTAGAGGATTCATGAATAATTCGTTGTAATTAGCACTGAGGGGTCTGATTAATTCTTATAGCTTTACTTACCTTATTTGCTACCTAAAATTTATTACTCTCTGCGGTTGACACTTTTAGGAATTAGACGAGTTAATGAAGCAAGTTTTTATGCTGGAGACACTTTAATTGCTATTGTACCGGAGTTATTCAATGAGAGTTCATCAGACATTTGTTCAATACGGATTCACTATTTGTGACGTTTTTTTTCTAGGCTCCTTTGAATTACATATAGTTTCGAATTATCAATTGTATTTGTTGGTCCAGGTGGTTCTGAACCAACGTGCAGCATATGGTTATTCTGTCACAGCTATTTGGAGGGGCTCTCGCTTGATACAAATTGGACGTTCTGTTCCAACTTCCGGTTGTAGAAAGGTGGGTGTCATTATACCCAAGTAACAATTTGAGTTTTAACTTGGTATACAGGATACCTATAAAGCTTATTTCATTCCATTTTCATAAAACTTCTTCATCTATGGGATACTTATAAAGCTGTCACAAGTAGGCTTCAAGATAAAAGGGAGAATCCTAAGACGGTTTTCAGGAGTATTTTAAAAGATTTTTTTAAAACCTACTAGCTGAATTTTGAAGCCTAGCATAACGTTTTTAGGATAACCATAAAACTTATTATTAAAACATTTATAAGAGTAACAAATCCCAGAGCTGCCTTAAGAGTATGATAAAGCTGAACGATAAGAGCATAAGACTAAATTTATAAATTATAAATTTGTTTGCTCTTAAAATAGTTTAAGAAAAATCTTCCATAATATTATTCGGTTTTATGGTACTCCCATCTCCAGTTTATTTCCAAAGATGTCCTGAACATAAACATATTATTAGAAGAATGTATTCGATAACATAAATGGCTGATGAAACTATTTCCAAAGGCTCATTGGCTCCGTAAATTTTCAAACGAACACTACATTTCTGTTAAAACTTACTATGATGGGATATATATTTTGACGCGCCCGGTGAAATATTGATTTTCAAGAAATGAAAATAAAAAAGTTTCCGCAGTAACATTTTTTTACCACTAATTTTGCAAGTATTCCTATTTATTTACTTATGTTATATTATATTATATGTATGTTTACAACTAATTTACGTTACAAGACTATTTTTGTTGCTTTCTTCAACCGAAATTTACAAAAAGTTGAAATATTTTTTAATGCAGAAATTATTGGTAGTGGCTAGTAAATCATCATCATCATGACGGAACTATAAATATGGTTGTTAAAACTAAGAGAATATAGGTAATAATAAATATATATTTTAAACTATTTTATGATACTTCAGCTCTTACCACATTCAAATGAATGATATACAGTGTGTTCACAGATGGGGCTGACGGGAGGAGTATTTTACTTTTGATTTAACGACAAAAAGTGATTATTCATAAAAAAAGTTATTTTATGC
This sequence comes from Galerucella pusilla, assembly GCA_910591695.1. Lineage (NCBI taxonomy): Eukaryota > Metazoa > Arthropoda > Insecta > Coleoptera > Chrysomelidae > Galerucella > Galerucella pusilla. The sequence continues at coordinate 49,691 of CAJUYI010001739.1, forward strand.
ACTCATGTGTCATGTTTATGCACCCTTATATCATCATGACTAATAGATCGAGGTTATTTTTAGTCCATTTAGAGCAGCCTAAATGAGACATCTTTTGGTTTTTGCATAAAATTGGAAAAAATATTGTATGTAACATCAGAAGTGTCTTTACTGCACTTATTGAATCGACGTCAATTTTTCCATTTGTGAAAAAAGCACCACTCCATGCACTTGCTGCATACAATATTTTTTTAATTCTATGCTAAATTTCATGCTAAAACTGAAAATAGTCTCATTTTAGGATCCTCTAAATGGACTAAAAATGGCGTCGATTTGTTTGTCCATTCCATTCGTGAAAAAAGCACCACCTTAGCACTTGTTGTATAAATATCTATTCTTTTGATCGGAAGTGTTTGTTATTAGGATAATACACATTCCGATACCCCTAAAATCCGCCCTACTACCAAAAATTGTCTCGTAGTACAATTCGACTGAAGTTTCAACGGTAGGTAATACAAATATTTTTAAAGGCATGGGACCGAGGACTATTATCTTAATATAAAAATAAGCAGAAAACTTTATAAAGATTAACTTTTGTCATAAAATCGTACAGGAAATGAATAGTCTTCTGCTTGCATAGAATAATATTCACAATAGTTATTATCTTTGAGTAATATGTATAACTCTTATAAATGATTTAAATTATTTCAAATTTGTGATTTTATAACGGTAAATTGAAATAACTCTAAAATTATAGTCTGGAATACATTAGTTGGGAGCAATAGCCACTACCACAAAAAATGTCGACTCCCAACCTTCTAGCGGCAGAACGAGTAAAAACCATTTGGCATAAATATAAACCTTCTTAAAACTATTTACTATAAAAATGCTTTCATTTTATGCTACTTTAAGGTAATTTTGACTTAGAAAAGTATGTATTAAGTCAAGAGAACAAAAAATATTTCTTAAGACTATTTAGTCCTACTAACATAACCTAAAATTTAATCTTGACGTTTTGTTTATCTTCGACGAAATTTGTTGTTTTGCCATTTAAAATAGTACCAACCATCGAGGACAATCAAATTTGTTTGTCTGTAGTTCCTAGCAATTGGGAAGAAAACGGATTGTTATACTGGCCAAATAAAAATAATAGGTTCAAAATCGATATTCGAATTATCAGTAGGCGGACCACAAATTGTGTTTACAAACGTATTCACGACTTGTTTGGATTTAAAACTGATTTTTAGTTTTTTATTTTCTTTTCACTTACGGTGAAAGTTACCACTTTTTTAAATTTTAATCCATTTTTCCAAAAATGTTGCCATTTTCTCATATGGTATGTCATTAGATTACTTAAAAAGTTGGGTTTCCTATTGAAGAGTACTTTTTAAAACCATACTGCCTCATTCACCTCTTATAATTTACTTATTTATATCAGTTTTAAGATTACAACTTTCAAGTGTTTATTACCTAGGAAACTAAGCCTACTGCACTCTTTAAAACTAACTTTTAATACTTTCATAAGGGAACTACGCAATGAATATATTCTTATTAAAACAAAATTATCTTTAGGAGTATTATAAGTGTGAACTGTCCTATCACTGCAAATTGTAGGATACTTATAGGGGAGTAATAAGATTACAATATTTTTCAGATAATATGGATTTGAGACTATACTTTAAAGTTCTTTTTAAAGCTATACTATGAAGCAATATTGCCTTCAAGTCATGAAAGTACATATTATAACCTTTTTAAAACAAGAGTGTATTATTCTGCTTTCATAAAACTCCAATAAAACATAATTAAAACTGGCTTCACTTAAAAATGTTACTTGGGTAGGCATCATTAAGTTTTACTTTGTGACGATTTTTCATGTTTCTCAACTTTTGCTGAATGTGTCACCGAAAAGTATTCGAAGATTTCATCGAAACTTGTCTCAATAGATTTATAGATGAACATATTTCTAGATATAGCTCTTCTACTTGTATAACTATAGCCAACACTAGTGTCTCCTTAGTCGTATTCCAATTACTCCACAATAAATGGAAGTTGTCATTCATCCATGTCATATGTTTTCAAACGAATCAAGCTGCACATGGAAAACTCGTTACCACCCTGCGTTTAGCGATTCTACTGCATGGGTAACAAAACAAAGCTCTACTGGTCCGAAAGCGATAGTGCGTTTGACAGTCGTATTGATCAACGATGGCGAAGGACAGTGTAAGCACGCTGGGAATGCATTTCATATGAAGGCAAGACATCAAGTACTGCCGTCTGCGGTTTGTGGTCTGTCGCTGGAGTCCTCAGTTGTTCCGAATAGTACTTTCAACTCCAACATATGCTAGTGGAGCATATGTTCACTATATCTTCAATTTCAAGATTTCGCAAAATGAAAAACTCACTTATAGGTAGTAGAAATAAACTTGAAAATTAAATTATCTCAGGTCAGTTTTATTGCAGCCTTCACAAGTCAGTGATATATTTTTGCGATATGTTTTGACTATTTCAACAATTGACAAGTTGACACCAATGATAGTCGCTCCATGGATACACAATTATTTTCATAGATTTTGTATTTGTAATTTAGCTGTTTTGTGTCGATTCAATGATTCTTTTTATCATGAGCACTTTTTATCATGAGCACTTTTTAAAATACCCAAGCAATTGAAACAACGTCGAAGTATGCAGTACCTATATCGAAATCAAATAACTATTAAAAATCACGTGTTAAGCAGTTTTGTCGCAGGGCTACTGTCAGATGAAATAACGTGGACTTGACATATAAAACTGTTAATTTATATATTAATGAAAATTATTGAAATATGCTGCACGTCCAAAATATTGTTATAGAAATCAAAAGTGTAAGGTAATAAATAAAAAAATTGGGAATAGTTGGTAGCCATTCATTATAGCTATTCACCTAACAAGTGCGGAATAGTTATTTTCCTAACAAGTGCGGAAAGTGATACTTTCCCGCACGCGACTGCAGTTGACCCGAACGACGCGAAGCGGAGTTCGGGCAAGCGGTCAAGGGCGGGAAAGACACTTTACGCATGAGTTAGGAACATAATTTTTTCTACGACCGTATATACAAAAAATATATCAACCCATTTTTCAAAATTGATTTTATTTTAACATACATATAAAAAACTTGGACCAAAAACTATTATTATTATTATCAATTATTATTATAAATATTAATATCAGAAACACAATTTGTTGCATTCTGTGAATTACTTAAAATTGCCGTTCCATTGGAGTTATTTGGTGTTAACTGGTGAGTGAATGACGTTGATGGGGATGGCATCGTTTGCAGGTCACATAAAGATGAAGGTGACGGCAACAATTTTAAATTATTTGTAGATGAAATAATTTCATTTGATATATTTTTCTTATATCAAACCCGGGTGGTTTGATAGTTGTTTTGTGACACTACTTTAAAAAATTTACAAGGTTATATCAAAATATTTTCATTATTTTATATTTTCAGAAAATTAAAAATGCAACAAAAAGCTAGAAAACAATTTGTTGATTTTATTTGATTGACTATTTATTCACCTGGTGTAAGAATAGTTATGACTTCCGTAGTAAAAAACTATCTAATAAGGTCAAAATTTGCATAATTTTACTTTCCCGCACTAGTGCGGGAAAGTGACACTTTCAAAGCTAAAATGCGTGCGGGAAAGTGGGTTAAAGCGCACGGTAGTAGAAAAAATGAATTTCTCCGCACGAGTCTGCCGTTTGCCGAACGACGCGTAGCGGAGTTCGGAAAAACATTTTCCGCATAGTTTTTCTACGAGCGTGAGAAAAGTCAACAGAACTAATCAAAAGTTGAGATATTTTGATCTGATTATAAGTGCTTATAGTTTATTTAGAAACATATTTTATTAGATTATTGATAAAGTTAAGATAAAGTAAAATATTATTAACAAGAATAGTTACATGTCAAAATCTAATACCTATTTATTTATATTATAATTTATTGTAATTATTTGCATTACTTAAATTTATAGCAGATGCTAGTTGCTGGTTGAATGGCTGTAATTTTGGATCTGTTGCTCTTTGCTGTTCTGAGATAATAATGTCAGTCGAGTGTAGTCCATTTTCGAATTCCTGTTCAAAGTTGTGCTGAGTACTTGGGCCTGGCTGAATGTCAGTGGAGGCGATAGAGCTGCTGGTAGTGGCTGATTGCGATCTGAATATCTTGCTTGCAATACACTTTTTATTTTTCATAATATACCGGCTTATCATTAATTTGATATATTGAGGTGGAAAATCATTTCCACACGGTGCGGGAAAATTAATTTTCCACACTAAAATATGTGTGGAGAATTCAATTTTCCGCTCGCTCATAGAAAAAGAAATAAACACTAATTAGATTAAGCAAAAAGTGAGACATTTGTGCACGTCAAGAAAAACGAAAATCTCTAACAGTAAAAGTTTATAACGGATCAATCCCTTCAAAGTAGAAGTCCTATAAAACCCAACAAAATAAAGGACTATTAACTAAAGCTCGGCAAAAGTTCGATTTCGGTCAAAACTGACGCTGTTTTCCTACCCTGAATAAATGAGACCACGTGTTCCCGCACGGAAGGTGTATGTTACACCTGTTCGAGAATCGAATCCAAATAAGTTTGAAATGAGTTTCCTCCTGCTTATTTTGTTTTGCTGGTTGATTACACTTTGCTTTTACAATTCGATTGATTGCGCTACCACGGAGAAATTACCTAACGGCACGAAAATTTAACTTATACGAGGACAACAAATAATATACGTCAAAAATTGTTGAGAATTTCCAATTTATCGTACATTAAAAAAGCCTACATTTTGAATATTTTTCAAATCAACTTTGAATGTATCCCATTGAAGTCAACTGTATAAACCTAGAGTTTGATTTGTTAACCGTAGTGTAATTTCTCTTTGAAACTTAATGTAGTGATTTTTATTTCTTATACCAGCACATTATTGTGTTTTTATATCCTAGATGTATATATACCAAATAATTGGTGTCAGGGTATGTTAACTAAACTAAATGCTTATAAAGTTTTTCCAGTTTTTTCGGTTTTTCCTCATCTTTTTTTGCTTCTGTCCATGTTTTCCCTCCATTTTTTAATATTTCTGAAATAGTTTTATTCCATGTTCGTCTTGGTCTTCCTTTTCTTTTATTTTTAAATATTTTTGTTTTACATATTCTTTCAGTCTGTCTTGTGTTTTCCATTCTTTGTAAATGCCCCAACCATCCCAGTTGTCTGTATTCTATAAATTCTAGGATTGATTCTATTTTTAGATGACTTCTTATATCTGTATTCATGATTTTGTCTTTTTTGTAACGCCTCTCACTCTTCTTGAGTATATCATTATTTCAACTGCCTGTATTCTGCTTTTCTGTGTTTGGTTTAGCACCCACGTTTCACATCCATAAGTTAATATTGGCCTATATATTGCTAAGAATATTTTTATCCTGGTATTGATCGATATTCCTTTATTGTTTATGAATTTTTTGTTCATCGTATAGTAAAGTTTCATTGTTTTTTCCATTTTTTTATTGATTTCTGCTTCTTGTGTTCCGTTTTGATCGATTGTTATTCCCAAGTATTGAAATGTTGACACTTGTTCTATAACTTGTCCTTCTATTTCTATATCTATTTCTTCTTTCCCTTCTCCTATAACCATAACTTCTGTTTCGTCTTCATTCATAACCATCCCGTTTTCTTTCAAGATAATATTTCATGTTTCAATATTGTGTTTCAGATCTTCTTTAGTTTTCGCAAAGATAACTATATCGTCAGCAAATGCCCCTTCTGAAACTTCTACCTTGTTAAGATCCATGTCCTATGTTGAATTTTTTGTTTTCATTTTTTACATTTTTTTATTATTTCGTCCAAATAGGTTATGAATGAAGTTGGGCTTAAACTGCTAAATACCATCTATATAATGCGGATATAAAGTACACATTACGGCCCGCACGGGAATTAAGGAGCAAAAAACAGTTTTCGATTAACTTATTAACACAAAAAGAATATATAAACTCACGTGTATATGTTATTTGGTTATATTTTAATAGAATTGGCCATTCTGTAAGGTTCCGATGATAGCTTAGTTCCCTGCATCGAAGGTTCAATCATGATTCATTGCCTGGGTATCAGTTTCTGTGAGAAAATGCTAGACCGGCCAACATCCTTGGAAACTCATTTTCTCAAGTTATGCTGTCTTCTATATATCCCTCAGAACCTGTGGTAATATTCCATCCACCATGGCGCTTCAGCGTAGTCACAATTGCTCCAGCTCCTGCTTAAGGAGTTGCCGAGGTGAACAATGACCAAAGTACCTTTTTGAATTGTACAAGCCGAAATATTTTGGGAATCTTCTCAAATGTGTTTTTCCAACAGGTTGCATGTACCGTACAGCGGAAAGCTTGCGGAAAACTCTTCTTCTCCGAATCCTTTTTAGTGTGGAAAGATTCAATTTTCCGCACTGGTGCGAAAAGTGAATTTGTTAAGTTTTGGGGAGCATACGGAAATTTGAATATTTGATAGTTATTCACGTTATTAGTAGGATATGGACATTATTAACGCACGCATGTGAAGTTTGCACCACGAGGCCGTAGGCCGAGTCGTGTAAACACATAAGTTCATTAATAATTCCTATCACACGTGTTACGTACAAAATTTCATCTACAACTGTGTATTAGTATTATTAACAGTACCTATATCATAAAATGGGGAAAAAAATGTCAATCCAACGTATTTTTAATAATATTAACTGCAAACATAAGATACTGTGTATCGTATTTTGTGACCATAGCAACAAAGACGAACAATGCTGTGGAAATGAAATAAATTAGTTATGTCATCTAATTGTCAAAGTTGAATGAACAAAAATCCTTAAAAATGAGTTCAAGCGAAGACAATCTCCTTTCGGAAATTGAAAGTGCAGCTTTTAGTGTTATTTTAAATATTTAATTCTGGTATTAACATTTTTCTAGACTCTTATTATCGCACTAGTGCGGTAATATTCGTCATTATGACAATGAAAATAGTGTCAAATCTTACCCGTTATATGACAGTTGTGAATAAACTACTATTATTTTTGAATTGTATCCATAGTTATAGTACATAGATATAAGTATTCAACTGGTAGAGCAAATTCTGATTTTCAGTGTTATAAAATCGATGTTTTTTTAATTCTGATATTTTCACTATAAAAAAAGGAATAGCTGCATTTCACTGTAACGATATATTTGGCCACTATCCAAACTTCATTGGAATATTTAAATATCTACCGGACGGCGAGTAGCCAGTCCTTTTTTCTTACCAACATGTGATTCTCGTCGAGAACCTGTAGCATCGATCATCGCTGAAAGGCAAATTTTTACATTTAATGTGCGACGGATAATCTTTGTTGGTGAGGATCAGTATACACTGATATTGGCCAAATATTTCAATTCTTCTCTCATATTGAGACAGAAATTGAGAACACACTACTAATATATGTAAATTATTTCTTGAAGCGGAGCATGTGAACAGGAAAGGGATACGCAACGTATGTCCATTGCTCATCGCATGGTTCAATTTAATAGCCAGTAGTGAAAATAAGCTTTCTTTTTCCTGCGAACCATGAACCGATAAGGTTAAAGATTTTTAATTTCTTATGAGAGGTTTACCTCAAACTTTTTTTTAAAGTGCATTCAATTTGAATGCACTTTGTACCTGCCACTTTGTACCTGTCAATTTGTACGTGACATTCCGAACGAAGAGCTTTCGATGAAGTAGTTTCTATGAGGTAGTTTCCATGAATTAAATTACCATGGATTAACATTAGACACCTAGGACCTGTCCGAGGAAACTAAGGAAAGTGAAGCAACGTAAAACCAACGTAAAACAACAAACAACGTAAACAACATAAAAGAACATTCATCCACTGTGATATTAGTTTTAAATTCATTATACAACTTGTAAATTTAACAACGTTGTTCATATTCCTTCCCTTCCAGTATTTTCAGGTTTGTTGATAGAGAGTTGTGAGGTGAAAAACAAGTCGACTAATATTATTCAGGGTGGCGCCCACTTACCTTTCTTGATTAACTTTAATTACATTCCTTTACTTGATTTATTAAGTTATTGAATTCATTCGATTTCTTAACTCTATCTATTATCTCTTTAACTTCAATATAACTTCAATAACTTAAATAAAGTAGGATTACCCGCGAACCGGTAAGACTACTCCCTGAACTGATATTAGTTTGGTCTCCGAATTCAGACCTTAGGTGCTCTCCACATTGAGTCGCCGTTGCAATTTATCGTGCCTTATTATTTTAAATAAATAAAAGGTAACATCACAACAAAAGAATCCAAATGTACTTGAACAATTTTGGGTTGCTTGGTTAACAAAAGTTTTCATATTTATTTATTCATTTAGTGTGTAGTAAGTTCCTCAGAAAAATGACACAGTTTGCTATAAAATCAGTCTATTGAAATTCTTATATTCCAAATACCCCCTTGTGTGGTTAGTTACAGAAATTTCAATCATACGTACGTTTGACGTACCGTCTGTCATTGGTCTTTGTGATGTCACCGAATGGTTGATGCTAAACTATGAAAGTCCACAAAATTAACAAAGTACAGAAATAACAAGAAATCAAGAAAATACTGAAACGTCACTCCAAAAAGCTAAGTCTATCTTAAATTATCGAAATCTTCCATTGCTATCCCCGTATATCGAAACCCATCAAGTGGTATTTTGACAAATTTTCAATCAAGAAGAACAAACTTCTATGTTGAGGCATCAACACATGACAGGTTCAGGGGTAAATTAATGATTTTCTTCAATTATCAATTTTCCACATTGACTTACTGTAAGAGTTGCCATTAAGGGAATAGAAGTGCTTCCTTTACTAATGGCTCAGCTTCTAAGATTGATGATCGGATTACACGCGAATGCGTCGCACAAAACAGGACAGACAGACCGACCTAAAGCTATCAGTTTACAAGAGAAATGCTCAAATACTGTAAAGAAGTAGATGGCTCCCGATTGAATGTCCTACTATGTTTGTGTGAGCGGCAGTAAGAAAGTCCATTTAATATTGTATCAGAACGGAGTTATTTTCTTTTAATATATTATAGAGTGTCTGAAAAAAGTAAAGTAACTTTCTCATATTGTTATGAGTTCACGTGTATTATTGTATTATTGGGTGGCCAACTAAGCTATATCTCAGGGAAATTATTTTTAGAATTGTAGGTCTACCTAGAGGGCGTATTTGACAGTTGAGATTTTAAAATGAAAATTTCTCCAAAACTTACTCAATTAGGGAGCATATTAAATATTATAATCAGATTTCTCGACAAATTTTGCATATTTTTGATGAGACAAATTTAAGTCTATCTCTCCAAATAAGGGGTGGGAGAGAGTGGGATCCTTGTTACGAAAAAACGCCTGTAATTCGGGCTCTGCTTGACCGATTTTAATAAACTTGATGTTGTTTGAAAGAGCTTTTGTTGAACAATTGAAAATTTGTGAATATAAAGCAATCTATTTAATAACGTAAATGCTAGAGGGCGCTGTTTTTTTTTAATAATCTGTTTTCTCGTGACAATTTTGAATGGAAGCATGCAAATTGAAGTAGGTCTTTGAAAAGAAGACTGAATTAGTAATAAAACACTGCAAGCCGCAAGGCGATATCTCTTTTTTATCCAGAGATATCGTAAGAATTTGGTGAATGGCGGAAATTGTTCTTCCAACGTCTAGAAGGCTGGTTCGCGTAAACAGAAATTATTAAATTTAGCATTTTGGCGAGTGTTCTGATATGAACTGTTTCGCTTGCCTCTGTCCTGGTGAGTTCCTCCACCATTTCAGAGATTTGTGGGCTACCCCTTTCTTTGTTTAGTCTTAGGTATTTCACTACTACTAATTTGCAAAAGTTAATTTACCTAAAAAAGTTTGGATATTTTAGGAGGAAATTTATAATTTCCAAACTTACAAAAAAGTTTCACTGTGGTTTCATGAGACTACAAAATGTTTTCTTTCTTTGTCCTTCGCATATTTTCTTTTATTGTCATCCATATAATAATAGCGAGTTGTTATGGTTATAAAATACACAAATACCTCGGAGCACTTGCACGAATGAGTGAGAATATTATTACCACATATTGAACTTGCACCTTTCCCCTTACTCCTACTCTAGTTGAAAAACTCTATGAATATTGAGATTAGTGTGAATATGAGAATATTGCCAATCCTGCAATGTAACCAAACTTACTTTTTGTGCTCCAATTAAAGACGTATATCTATGTATCAAGGCAGTTCTTCGAGTGGGAAGTCCGTAATTGAATATCACCAACAATCTTTCAATAATGCACTTTTTATAGGAATTAAATGCTTCTTCTAACTTTCAATTGTGACAGAATGATTAAGACAAATTCGAAGCCAACTCAAATGTACTTAAGCTCTTTATTTCATATGAATAAACAACTTTCATGATTGAATGCCAAGCATTGAATGCCAGCACGCAAACCGTCATTCACATAACGATTTATAATTAATTCAGACCTCCTTCACCAACGACAAAAAGTTTCAAAATGTACCTATAACTTGGATGTAGATTAACCAACAAGAATTTATTTAAATGGAAAATCACTGAAAGTGTGCAGGTAACATTGAAAAGGATTGTTTGGAATGAAAATTCTACTGATGGAATTAGTCAAAAACGATCTATGGAAACACAGTTTATGAGAATTCTACAAGCCCCACAATACTCTTGAAAGCCAATGTACTAGGAAATAATTCAATAATAATAGGCTAGACGATAGGGGTAACAATTACAAGTAATAAGCAATACGGCTGATTTTTTTTCATGAGTACCTTGAAGTATGTGGATTATATAAAAAAAAGTTTACCAGTCTATCGATTTCCCAAAATAGAAAAAAAAAATCAAAAAACGTTTCTTTTTTTTAAATTTCTCAATATTTCACGCTGGGAGAAAGGTGAAGGAAAATAAAAAACACCACTTTGTAGGAAGAGTGTTTTTTAAGAAGAAAGGTCTTTTGCGTTTGTTTCGTCCGAGCAATGGTTTGTCCGGAAAAAATTCGGTAAACTAAGTATGTGTTCCGCATCCGCGCGACTATTTTCTGAAGCGCGGCGGAGTACATTATAAACTATTGTACAGTTATAATGTAGATATAAATAATTGTGATACGGCGTTGCGAAGAGGAAGGTGTCGGCTCTGAGATGGCATTTTCTTTTGTCATAGCACATAATCATTTTTAGCAAATTACTCATATATGATATAAATATTATATTCTAATAAAAAACGAAGTATCTCAACAAAAAATATATTATATAATAAGGTAGCATTGAAACAATTTTTTGAAGGATGGAAAATGTTATTTAGGAGGTCTGTTACATAGATAAAATTTACGGATAATTAATTTTTCCTAATTACGAAATACGACACTTTTCATTATTTTGTAAATTATAGGAATCTTGAATTTACAAGAGAATATATATATTAAATACTGTAACTTTAATAAAACTGGAGTAATTTTAATGGGGTTTGCGTAGAAATGTTGGGGAAACTTCTAAGACCAAGAATATATAATTACAAAATTAATTAATTCACATACATTTTTGGATTCAATGATTTTTTGTATTATAAGCGAAAATAACAATTTTTATAGATTCGGGTAGGAATCTTCTTTATTTTTTCAAAATAAAATTTGATACTCATGTAATATAGAGATTAATATTCAACGAACAAAATGTATGTGGTGAAAATGTATAAAAGATGATAATATATAATTTTAAGATATAATTTCTTTCATACCTTTTTCCAATAAAAATAATTTAATTTATCACCTTTTATTTATTATTTACAAACTTAACTCTCACCAAAGATTTAAAAAAAAATCGGATTGAATATTTATATTTTTTTCCGCTGTGCAGCAGAGTCGCGCGGATGCGGATCACATACTTAGTTAAGAATTTTTTACGGACAAACCATTGATCAGACGAAAAAAACGCAGGAGACCTTTTTTATTGCAAAACACTTTCCCTACGCGGTGGGATTTTTCATTCTCCTCCACTTTCCTCTCAGCGTGAAATATTGAAAAATTTCAAAAATTTCAAGTTTTTCGATTTTTTTTCTAATTTGGGAAATCGATAGACTGGTGAACTTTTTTCATATTAATCTACATACTTTAAGGTATTTATGAAAAAAAATGAGCTGTATTGTTAATTACTTGTACTTTTGGTCTAAAACATGGAGCTAGTATTGAGAGGAGTCGCTACGCCTGTCATAAAAGTGGTATCGGTTTCGCCATTTTACTACCACTACTCTGTCAACTTGACATTAGTAATATTTTGTGGATGTGAATTGGGTATTTTTGGATTTTCTTTTTGTTAGTGTCGTTTTTTTCTATTTTAATAATTATTGAACAATAATGGTTTCTTGTGCTTCATGAAGTTGTACAAGTAGAGACAGTGTAAATACGAAAAAATCATCAGGAACAACATATTATAGGTTAGTAAACAATCGAAAGGACTGTACTGGAATATATTTCTTTGTGCTTCAATAAGTTTTATTTAACTTCATATTATATTTAATGTTTGTAGGTTTCTTAGAACTCCATCAATAAGAGATATGTGGTTGGAATTTGTGAAAAGAGGTTCTTGGCTGCCAACAAAATACAGTGTTTCTATATTATCAATTTCATCTTGTCAAAAGGACGATAATGTGCACTTTAACGAAGAAAACCACCTTTAATCAAAAATTCTTAAAGCCGCTACGCTATAATTAGGTGGAAAAGAATTTCACTAGTGAACATATTTTTATTGATTGAAAATTTAAATAGTCCGGCTCTGCCGTCGACGCCATATTGCTAACATCACAATGTCACTCATGTGATACCACTTTCGTATTATAAGATAGTCGACTGTGTCATCTCCTCTTAATAGTAGCTCCATGGTCTAAAATGACCCATACCGACTGGCCTATAATCTAACTGAAGATTGTTTTAAATCTACAAGATGAAAGTAGTTAAAACACATAAGAAACTTTTACATGATCATTTTTGTACTCGTAATTTCAAAGATAGGATTCCGAAGGCAATATGAAAACTCCCACGCCAAATATCATTTGAATTTCGATAAAATCATCCCAGGACATACAGAATAATCTGTCCCTCATTCATGTATAAGTATGTATGTATATGTCTATTCTTAGGTGACATTCACTAGGACCTAAAATATCCATTTTATTCTGTGATTCTAGAAAATGCGTTTTCCCGATCAATTTTTATACTCGGAAAATGCATCGTTCCTGATCTAGATCGCAAAATTGACTTAACTGCCATCTCAAAATTTTCAAAGACAAAATACCAGAATTTAGCCAGGGAGAATTTCCGAAGGACATGTTAAATGAAGTTCAAATAATAGCCTTTTTGGTGAGCGTTATTGATTTTTAATGTTGACATTACGTTGAAAGAAGTGGGAAAAAAGGCTCGTCCTAAACAAAATATTAGAATAATAATAATAATATAATAATATTAAAAACTTACATCACTAATCGACCTATCTAAATATAAATTGCACTACACATTATCATCCAAATACACATATACATTCAAAAATATACACTTACATACATAGAATTCGGAGCGAATACCCGTTTCGATATCAAACAAACAAAAATATCAAAGTATAAGCACAAGTACAATTCGACATAAATCTCGAGACATCAAGCCAAAATATAGCAAAGGTACGTAATTGATTATTATTGGAGCTCTTATTGATATCAAGGATTTGATTGCATTGTTCAGTGGTATCTATGCTATAAGTTTCGACATCATCAATCCCGAAATCCCTTACATACTGATCCATTATATAAAAAAAAGCTACAAAACATTAAAAAGGGATTCAAAAAAGAAAAGGAAATGTTTTTACAACACACTAATATATCATATACAAAAAAAGTTATAAAACATTAAAAATAGGTTTAAAAGAGAATGAGAAAAAAGTGCTTTCTCAATATACACGTTTTAGACCAAAACTGTGACGGAGGAAAAAAGAGTCTATAGCTTTGTACTATTCTTCCTTCGTTCTTCGTTTTGTCCTTGTTGTCGAGTGATTGGCTTTTTGATCTCTCTGTTATCTTCTGAAATATTTTTTGGTGTAATTTTTCCCCTGCGGAATTTTGAATAATTGATTTATCCGGCACTGTACCCTAACCTTGTGCAATTTTTGGAGTAGCAGGGCAACTGTCTGGTTTCGTATTGGCTTTGATTTCCAGTTCTTCGTCTTTCAGTAACAAATCAGCAACTTCGTATGCATTCCCGTTCACAAATAATTCATTTCTTTTAATGTAACAGTTATTCGCTTCATCCAGTTTTGGAAGAAGAAGATGTTTCCTGAGAACTTTTGATGCTTCCCTCTGCTGTATAGTTTGATCTTGTACTATAGTTATGTTATTTTCCTTGAGTTTTTTTGCAGTTTTGTAAGATACTCGATTCCATCCAATATGTCACGAACTCAATTTTTAATGGACTTGTAGATGCCTTGCCCAGTAAATAAAACTTGTTGATATCTCTAGGTTCAACTTTCACTCCCACCTAAGTTTTAAGCTTGTGACAAATATTCTCTATCGTAAATGTTTCTTTCTTGTTATCCAATCCAAAAATCACTATATCAGTTTGTTTATTTTCGCGCTTCAGATTTTCTACTTCTTCTTACAAAAATGTATTTTCCTTTCCTAGCTCTTGAACTTTTTCATTGGTGGTTACTAGGTTCATAAGAAGCCTTGCTTCTGATGCTTCAATAGAGCTTTGTATATCATTTCCACTTCTCAATATTTCAGCATAAATGTTTTCTAAGGTGATTGGTTCATTCATATTTCATGCGTGGGTCGGTTATAACTAATACAATTTTTGCGTTTAAACGTATTACCAATGTTAACTCCAATCTTTGACTTACAAAAATTTGATTGGTTGATATTTAGATTACGCGCAAGCACGACCTATCAATCAGGCATGATAGTAACATTCAAAATAGGATGCAGATTCCCTTTCGTAGCGGCAATGTGTCTCACGTCTTTTTCTAATGTCCCACTGACAGTTCTCGTCTGGTCTGTACTTTTTGTTTACGGTCAATTATTATTTATGAAGAGTGGATATCAATCTTATCATTCGCATTTTATCCATTTGAATAATATAAAAATATACTCAAATACACGGAAAAAAGCGGCTTCTCATTTTAAAAGTGCTCTAGTATATTCAGTTAGAAAAATAAGCGTGTAAACCATTGGTACCTTGAACTTCAGAGCACCAAAAAAGTATTTTTATATAAAAATCAGTGAAACTAATATAAAATAGGTTGATCTCATTCCATTAGGATTGCTTGAATATTCCATTTGTATCTATTATGTTTCAGAGTATTCGTGATGCATTGGGAACATGCTTGCCGACTGTAGCAAACTTGAGTACCTATATAAGATATTTTGTAAGCTCATTCTGCTACAAAATCGAACTGTATGGAATTTGTATTCTACAGTCAAAACAATGTTAATGAGCAACAAGGACATTAATATAAGTAAATTAGCTTGTTTGAAGAAAAAATCTGTTTGATATAAAGCAAAGGAGTCTGAAGTTTTTAGTTGACAAGAAATAAATTCATTTTTGACAGAATCCCCAAATCATGAGTACCTATCTCGCTATTGTGGTACCTTTTCTTAAAAAATTTGAAATTTTGACAATTTTTTGTTTACCATACTGTTTATTGGCTTGGCCGGCGCATGTCGCCGTGATGAATTGGTGAAAATAACCGTAGATGATGACCGCAGAAGATAAGAGTTATATGCTAATAAAAAACATTCCTAACTCAAGCATAAACATACAGAAACATTTCATTTGGAATTATATAGAACGTATTCAGTCCTACGAACAAATCACATCGCAGATTATTTATAAGAAAAAAATGGATGTACTGATAAGCCGATTGGAATGGTCCGGTGAACTATTCGGAGACATGATTCTTCGACTGATATTATGAAAAATCGATAGTGCTCACCCATTTTGAAGATTATCCGTCGAATAATTTGCGGGTCCTCTAGTCTCCTAGGTGATGTGCCCTAGGATTCTGTAGCTAAGTCAATGGATGCTTCTACATTCTACATTCTTATTGCTCCATTAGCTTTTTGAGGTGCCTGTTCAAGGTAACTGTCGACACCCTTGATGCCTTCAATCCTCGCGTTCATTAATTTTTAAACAATTTCTTTGTTTTGACAAAATGTCTGTTACCACACTGATGCCTTTTTTGACCAGGTATGGTGTTGGAGAATCGATAAGTTATTCTCCAGAAATGTTTCACCATGCAAAAAACTTTGTTTCAGTGCTGCACTGCAGCCAGATCTTCCTAAAAGAGTCAATTTTCAGCCCTTGTAACTCAACCACAAAATCAGATTTCTCTTATTTCAACTACTGGGAAAGCGATTTCTACGGAGCAATGGGGAACATTTTTTCCAATTATTTTTTCCTTCTCCCAGCATTTTCCACCACCAAAATGTAGTAACGTGGAGTTGAGAATCCCGTTGGGCATGCTTTAATTGCTCCTGTAATGCATATACTGGCTAGAGATTGTCTCTCGTCGTCAATAGGCTAGTCCAGCAGCTTCCCGCGATAAATAATTATTGATCTCACTAAGTCTGTTCACAGCCAGTACGGCTACATTCTCAATTTTCTTCTCTAGTCCACGTTTGAATGGGGAAGACCACCAATTTTCAAAAACAGCATATATAATCGTGATCTCCATGCCAAAAAAGTGCTATATGATGTAATGATATATTTATAATTGTTTTATAATATGAGAAATTTATCAAATCAAATAATTTCACTTTCAAACGTGAAATTATACGCGTTTTCTGTAAAGGCTGCTTTTATTGGTATAATGCAGTATGACGTACTAGTCCCCACACGCCTATCGACCTTAAGCCGACCAATCGCATGAGCACAGTAAATGAAAACCCCTTACAGAGAGGCTTGAGATGTCCAGCTTTCAACTTATTCCATTCTTTCTCATGTTTGTGGCTAGTACGTTAGCCCATTTAAATCGAACATTTTTCAGTTTGGAATTAATATGTTGATTTCATAACGCCAGGAAATCTGTTCAACACGATTTGAATGAATTTCATCTCTTAGTGGTCTTCCCCATTAAATGTTAAAACAAAGCTCACTCAATTGATGCTGGTTGTTATGTACTTCAAATTCAAAAGTGTGTTCTTTCGTGACAACGACTTTATTTATTTATCTTTGACAACTTCGAGTAGTTAGATTTTCTGCCTGTCACTTTGGTTTTGTCTACTCTAAAATAAACTTGTGTTCCCAATTAAGTGTTCTTTTATTGTGTGAGCATAACACTGGTTTAATATTTTTTATTATTGGCCTGGTATAATTGCCTTTTTTCATCCATCGGTTATTTTCGTTTTCATGTTCATACTGTATCAATACTAACCAATTAGGTACATGAATCTAATACCACTTTTGATACATAATGTAATATAGAGCAACGTATGCACTGGAGGAATGCCACTGAGATTTGAAATAGGTTACAGGAATTGATGTTCTCAACTAACGAGCGCTATTTACATCTTGAATACGGTCATAAAGGAAGATATTCTATTGGAACTGAAATGCAGATAGAACCTTCTCGAGCTCTCACTGTATTCACGCTATATTTTCAGCACAATTTCTGTAAACATGATTTCACTTGACAATAAAAATGCAATTTTATGTACAATTAATATACGAATATTTCATCATGCGACAACTCTCAATAGTGCAAAAATAGGAAATTTATAGACGCACAGGTAACACAAACAAAACCAGCTATAAAACTTCATACACTTGGAAGTCCGTTAGAGAAGCTGTTCAATACCAGTTATAACTTTTCCAACCTAAATTTAATGAATAATTTAACTTTGCAGTTTGAAAAATACAGCTATAATGTATAATCGATGAAAAATAATTTCTTAATGAAGTAAGTGACGTTTTTTGAGTGAATATTGAAAGTATCTTGAGAAAATTAGTATTATTAGGTCTACAAACCATTGGAGTAAATTAAAAATCGATTATTCATACATAAAAGGACTAACTAGCATGCCTTCGATGAACTCGGTAGTTAAATTATTTAGCAATTATGATTAAATAGATAGATCACGGAGTACCAACCTATCGATTTTAGCAATTAATCGACGATTGAAAAGTTTACATATAAACAGGTAAAGTTGGAGAGTTACTCTCGTTGCTGTTATCTTCACCTTCAAATTACCCGAACCATTATCAAGAGATGAAATGACATGCAAAGTATTTCAAGAACAGAAATGGAGACTTTGTTCAATCTACCTTTCAAATCGTTAACGCTTAAGCTGAAAATTATGAGTCAGTAATTACTTTTAAATTTTTTTCTTTCAACATAATACTGCGATACTGCGTCAACCACTTCGGTTATAAGCAGATCAGTATTTGAAACTACTTCTCGGTCTTCTCAGACATTAAATTCTACGTTAAACGGGGTCTGTATGTTTCATTCAGGTTTGCAATAGACAGCCTAAGTCTGTCGTCACAACTGTGCGCGGAGCCTATTACGGTTCCAAACAAACTCTGAATTTCTTATTTAGTGTT
Source organism: Galerucella pusilla (assembly GCA_910591695.1). Lineage (NCBI taxonomy): Eukaryota > Metazoa > Arthropoda > Insecta > Coleoptera > Chrysomelidae > Galerucella > Galerucella pusilla. The sequence continues at coordinate 68,332 of CAJUYI010001739.1, forward strand.
TTCAACGTTACAAAGAAGAAATAAGACATCTAGTTTCCCTATTGTCTTAGAGGAACGTGCCGTTTAGGTGATTTTGTATAGGCTCTTGCCAAGGTGAGTTAATTCAATTACTTAATTAAGTTGAAAATTTTTTGAGGTTATATTCGTTGTTTTGGTGATAGGTTTTTGAATAACTTCTACTATGTATATTATTATTTAGTTCGTGACTTTAACTGAATATATTCTTAGGGCTTTTGAGACACTATGGTAATGTGCTTTGTATCAGATTGCAAGCATTACAGTCCAAAGCAAACCTGCAAATTTTTCCAGTTTCCAACAAACCAGGCTGAGAGGAACAAATAGATTTCTCTCATAAGGTGGAGAAAGAGTAATTAATATAATTTTTGAAAAATGTTTTATTGAAATATTTTATTTAAACACAGGCGAAAAGATAAACGACCCACTCAATTTGCGAGAGTTTGTGATTGCCATTTTGTGGACACAGAAAGCTTTAAGACATGTTTTGAAGCCATCCAAAATAATAGAATATGGAAATTAAGAATACAGAATACAGTGTAGATGGTTTCAAATAAAATAAAATAGCCAACATAACCTCAAAAAAGGGGGCAACGACCCAGCATTGTAGTAGAACGCGTTTGATGCGATAATTACAGTCAAGCAAGGTCGGACATGGTTAGTACTTGGATGGGTTACCATGACAGGGAAAACCATCGTATAGGGCCCGTACAGCCTGCAGCGGAACACTTTAGACTACTAGGGTGCACATTAGACTACTAGGGTGAGTAGCATATTACAGCTCGCAGGCATTATACCAATGAGCACGAGGTATAATGTAGATATGCCGTCTTTCGGAGGAGACCGAGGTCCATGGATGTTGGGCTCGTTAAAGAACGCTACCACTGGTTGGAACACCAGTGGGTTCGCCAAAATTTCCGGTTAGGGGTAGAGTGCTCCCGGCGTCGGTGATTAGCCTTAGTCGCAGAAATAGACAGAAAATAACAGAAAAAAAAAACTCAAAAGTTTTCAACTTAATTTAGTGATTAAATTAACCCACTTTGGCAAAAACCTATACAAAAACACTCAAGAGGCACGTTCCTCTAACACAATATGGAAATTAGATGTCTTATTTTGCCTTTATAACGTTGAAAACACTGAATAAAAAATGCCTTATGGGACTTTTACATAGAAAGTGACTTTGTTTGGAACCAATCCAGGTTCCGCCCACAGTTGTGACGTAAGTACTTAAGCTGTATATTAGAAGGGACAATGTTACTTGTGGACCGGTTCCGGCGTAATCGCGACTAATCAGTACAAGGTAGTTGTTCTCCGTTCGGGAGGAGCTCTGTGATCCTAATTCTAATTTGAAGATATTTTCGAAACATTATGAGGCGTTAATATTATGAAACTATTATTTGATATCCATTGGTAACGCTCTTCACTGAATACGACAATTTCACACGAAACTGTGATAATCAATTAAAAATATAGTAAAATTACAAATTATACATATCTATGTCTTTCACGAAACTCATTTATAAGGTCTCAGACCTAACTGTGTACTGTTTGTTCCGTCTGGTTACTTTGATTTTTCATGTTTGTAACAATTCAATATCAACATTTGATACGTCTGTTTACTATTTCCATGATCCACTATTTTGTTTCTCTGCATTTTCTACTACTATGTGTACCGAATGAAATAATAGAAATCATTTTCAATTGCGAAAGACGATGTATCTGAAGCATTTCCAGCAATACTGGATGAATTTTCATTTTTTGCATTATTTGGTTTCTCAGGAGAAGCATAATAGTATTTTTTTTGCAATGCAGTAAAAGATTTGTAACATTCTCGATAATAGTTACTATAGACGTCTCACTCGCCCTGAAACGCATTTATAGTGCTCTCGCACTCATACTCCCGGCTGATGATTTTTAGGTCAGACATTTTTATGTCAGACAAAAATTAATAAAATAAAATTCATTTACTCTTTGTGGAGCTTTGAAGCGTTGACAAAACTTTTGGTCCATGGAAAGTGTCTGACACTCATATCTATGTCTTTCAAAAAACTCGAGGAATCATTTATAAGGTCTCAGACGTAACTGTGTATTGTTTGTTTTGTCTGGTTTCATGTTTGTTACAATTCAATATTAATATTTGATACGTCTGTTTACTATTTCCATGATCCACTGTTTATTTCTCTGCATTTTCTACTACTGCGTGTACCGAATGAAATGATAGAAATCATTTTCAATTGCAAAAGACGATGGATCTAAAGCATTTCCAGCAATACTGGATGAATTTACATTTTTTGTATTATTTGGTTTCTCAGGAGAGGCAGAATAGTATTTTTTTGCAATGCAGTAAAAGATTTGTAACATTCTCGAAAATAGTCACTATAGACGTCTCACTCGCCCTGAAACGCATTCATAGTGCTCTCGCACTCATACACCCGGCTGATGATTTTTATATCAGACATTTTTATGTCAGACAAAAATAAATAAAATAAAATTCATTTATTCTTTTTGGAGCTTTGAAGCGTTGACAAAACTTTTGGTCCATGGAAAGTATCTGACACTCATATCTATGTCTTTCAAAAAACTCGAGTAATCATTTATAAGGTCTCAGACCTAACTGTGTACTGTTTGTTCTGTCTGGTTACTTTGATTTTTCATGTTTGTTACAATTCAAAATTAACATTTGATACGTCTGTTTACTATTTCCATGATCCACTGTTTGTTTCTCTGCATTTTCTACTACTGCGTTTACCGAATGAAATGATAGAAATCATTTTCAATTGCAAAAGACGATGGATCTGAAGCATTTCCAGCAATACTGGATGAATTTTCATATTTTGCATCATTTTGGATTTGGTTTCTTAGGAGAGGCAGGATAGTATTTTTTTGCAATGCAGTAAAATATTTGTAACATTCTCGATAATAGTTACTATAGACGTCTCACATTTATAGTGCTCTCGCACTTATACTCCCGGCTGATGATTTTTATATCAGACATTTTTATGTCAGACAAAAATAAATAAAATAAAGTTCATTTATTCTTTGTGGAGCTTTGAAGCGTCTGACAAAAGTTTTGGTCCATGGAAAGTGTCTGACACTCATGATACTACTTAAGAATATTATTCTACAAAACATATATGAAAATCAGACATACAGAATTTAAGTTGAGTAACTCTTATTTCTAGTAACCTTTCTCACCTGATACCTGCCCAGGTGCCCTTAGGCTAGCTTCACAAACACACAGGTATTCAAAGCACACGAGATGCTACTGAGAACCTAACATTTGAAAATAAGTTATGTCTTATCGCTCTGGAATCTTACTTTAGCATGTTCAGTATGGTTTTCAGCGCAAAAGTGCAATGGAAAAATGTGTAGCACTGCCATTGTAACATAATATCCCACATGACTTTAACTAATTTTATTGTAAGTTATCACCCAAAAATTAATAATTCCATATCATTAGTACACTCCGCTCGTTCCTTCAAACTTCAAAAGACACACAAAGTGAACCTATTCATTGTCTAGGTACGGTGGTATAGCTGCGTGTGTCTGTTTTTTAATAGTATCCACATTTTTTATTTCCAAGGTAGTTGAATTTTTATTAAAACCAACACATTATTTTTAAAAGCGAAGTAGAAATTTCATGAAAAAATTAGTTGACCTATTTCCCGTTTGTATGCACTGAATGCAATTTCATAAACATATAAAACCGAATATAACCAAGTTAATGTCTCCTTCTAGCAATCATTAAACAGTAAATCTCCCAACAACACCACCAAAACCGGAATCCACACCTTGCAAATTGACAAGTGGTTTAGATTGTTGGAGGGTTAAGAGGCTCATGAGCCTGCTCGCTCTTACTTTACATGAGAATTCCGAATCAAGTGTTGGTAGAAGAACGGGACAAAGAGAAAATCGAAAAGGGTGCCACAAGAGGTCTGATAAGGAGGGACTGAAAATGGCTCGGTGGACCGCAAATAGCGAAGGAAACAAGGGTGCAGATTACAGTTATCCGTTTGCTTTTGCTTATTGCTTGGAGTTATCATGTCTACAATTATTTGATAATCTCGTGTTACTTGCTGTTTAGATAAATATGTCAGATTTGCGAATATTATATTTCTGTGTCCAAGTGTGAACTTGTGCTTTTATTGTTGACATGCCACAAAACATAACTATCGTCGTTGTGCTAATAGAAAATGAAAGTTTTGCATTCACTCCATTACCTAGAATTTGACGAAGCAGAATTCTTCATTGAATGCTTCTCTATAAAATACTCCCACCGATTTCCAAAACTTACATAATATAATAATAATAATAATTATAATCAACCTCTTTTTTATTTTTTGCGTGTTTTCGCCTCGTCAGTATAATATACATACTAGACTACAAGCCCGAGCAAATTTTCAGGGGGTGATTTTATACACTACGAATCACATATAATCTTGAAGTACTGTTCGAGAAACAAAGTTAAGGCACTATGCCGTCAAATTTCCGCGGTACAGGTGAGTGCACAGGTGAGTTGAAGTGTAGAAAAAAAGGGGGTACTTTTCGATTACTTTATACATGACGGCACTATTCTCGTTAAGGAGGAAATGGAAAAAGAATGCTCTTAAACTCTAGGCCGTCAAAAAATAGCGGTACCTACAGGCAGAAAAAATTTTTGAAATCGGCGAATTTACCCCCCCTCCCCAGTTATTCGAATGCTTGACGGCGTTGATTCAGTTACCTTTGCATTTCCTTTAAAAAGCATAATTCATGTATGCCGTCAAAAAAGGGTGGTACATGCGGACAAAAATCGCAAATCAAAACCGGATTTTTACCCCTCGGGGGGGTGGTCACTTAGAATTTGACGGCACCGATTTCAAAGTTATAGTTAACATTTATCAAGCATTATAAACAGTGTGCCGTCAAAATATGATGGTTCATGCAAAAATAATAAAAAAATTACTAAAATTTTTCTAGTAAAAAATTAATTTTTCGTATGAGGTCATTTATTTCAGGACGACTTATAGTTTTTTATAAAGTAGAAGTGAATTATTAAGGTTTTATAATGATGCCGTCAATAATTCATGGTACGTAATGAAAATGGAAAAGAAAAATAAAAATGAGAAATTTTGAAAATTTTGAAAATTTTGAATAATTAATACACATTTATAACAGCTTACTTTTGTAATATTATTGTGGATAGCACTTTTTTAAACATTAAAAAACATAGAAAAATCGATGCCGTCAATTTTTCCTTGTTATTTCACGTTAAATCTCATGCCTTTTTTGGCTTACTTAACCTACCATTTTGGTCATGATTTTGGTCAAAAATTGCAAGACGGCATTAATAATAAAATATTGATCACATTGAATAGTAATTGATAGTTTTGGTGCCGTCAACATTAAACGGGAACTTTACGTAATGTGAGAATTTAAAAATTTGAAAATTTAAAACGACAATCTTAGAATATTCATTAAACTTTCAAGCACACATGTGTGATTTATTATCAAAAAAATGAGTGTATTTTTAAATCTTGTAATATTTATATATAAGAATATATCAATTTTTATAAAGATTTGAATAACAATGTATAAATCATTAACATTTTATAGTATTTTTATTATTATGGATGTTCAAAAAAAAATGAATGAAAAATGTTCAAAACATAGAATACTGCATGTGCTCATCATTCTTCATCAGAACAGTGGTGCTCCAAAACTGGCAGCAAACATGATAGTTGAATAGAGTTTTTCACGCTTATTTTTCAAAGTATCAATGGGATTATTAAATAATGTAATTTTACACATTCCTATTTCAAATCGAATGAATTCTATTGAAAATAAAATACCTTTATAATTATATCCACATTTAGAACCATAGGATAGCCTGAATGGTATTTTTTGTGTATTTTTTGCGTATTGTACCATGTAAAATTGACGGCATAATAAAATATGTTATCTTTGAATCATATAGTATTAAAACAGCTAAATTTTAGGTTGTATAAAATGACCACCCCCCCGAGAGGTAAAAATCCGGTTTTGATTTGCGATTTCTGTCCGCGTGTACCACCCTTTTTGACGGCAAACATGAATTATGCTTTTTAAAGGAAATGCAAAGGTAACTGAATCAACGCCGTCAAGTATTCGAATAACTGGGAAGGGGGGTAAATTCGCCGATTTCAAAAATTTTTTCTGCCTGTAGGTACCGCTATTTTTTGACGGCACAGAGTTTAAGAGCATTCTTTTTCCATTTCCTCTTTAACGAGAATAGTGCCGTCATGTATAAAGTAATCGAAAAGTACCCCCTTTTTTTCTACACTTCAACTCACCTGTGCACTCACCTGTACCGCGGAAATTTGACGGCATAGTGCCTAAACTTTGTTTCTCGAACATTACTTCAAGATTATATGTGATTCGTAGTGTATAAAATCACCCCCTGAAAATTTGCTCGGGCTTGTAGTCTATACAGGGTAGCTAGAAAATCTGGCACCAAATCTTCTTCTTAGAAAATAATAAACATATGATTATCAAATTTTAGGGTTATGTTATGAACAGTGTTGTATTCTTCGTTTTTGAGAGGAACTGCAAAAAAAAAACCAAAAATACAATACCGTTTATAGCTACCCTGTATATACACTGTGTGATTTATAAGATGCGACATAAGGATTCCTGTACAATACTGTCAAACGCGAGATAACTTTAACACCAAATAGCGTTCATAAAAAATAATAAAATATTTGGAAAGGTCGTTGAAAATTGAGTTCAAATGCACTGTTAATATTCTTCCAACCACTTCTCCTCTCTCCCTTAGCTTCTTAACCCGCAGAGAGGCTACTATAATGAGAAGAATCCGAATCAGCCATACCAAACTCACACACGTATATCTGATGTCTTCAGGAAATCGTCCCGTTTGCCATAGCTGTAATGATATTGTGACCGTCAAGCACATACTGACGGACTGTGAACAATTTTCTGCTCCATATCAACAATTTGACCTAAGGCATAAACTTAAGGAAATGCCCTTCCGAAATCAATCTTACAGTTCCTGAAAGCTAGGTACTAATCCATACCATAAAATCTAATTCAAAATTAATGATAACTTTATGCAAATATTTGTATCTATTTTTTCTGTGCCAATGATCAGCGCTGTCGAGGAAGCTGAAATGAAAATTATTATTTTGAATTTATATTGAAATTACTAGAAAATATAATATGGAATTTGATTCAGACACTGAAATGAATGTCACTCCGCCGGAAATGAAAGAAGCCGACTAAATAGTATCACTATACATTTATTGCAAGATAAGTCGGAAAAATTGGAAACCTATAAACCCTCCATGAATTGGAGAAACGAGAAAATAATATATTCATTTATAAACTGGTAATTAATAGTCGTGGACAAAATATAGTATTCTACTGAAATATAATAGCTATCATTCACTATCGTGAATAATATACTACCATCCATTCAAATATTTTTTTATTACATACACAATCGTCATAAATTGTGGTGTTCTTATTTGAAAATTTTGTTTCCTGGTATACATGTTGATATTTTTTATTCGTGGCTTGTAAGGAGCTAACAAGATTTTCGTGGAGTTCTGGGTCAATTCGAGGGTAGAGTTTTATAGAAGATGATTATAACTGTCCCGTTATAGTTGTTGGTCACTTATTCTTGCTTCAGCTAACTGGAAAACTGTACTAGCAATTTAATTATTTGTGATATTCAATTTAAGCTGCAGAGTTTTTGTCGAACTAAAAATTGTATGAATACTTTGTGAAATATTTTTGTACTGAGCTTATTGAACTTTTAAACTATTTGTTTTCTGGATGAAGGGATTTCAAATTGAAAAGAAACATTCAGATGTTATGTTTTCAATTCTTGTTTTGGAACATTACTTCCATTTTTTGTTATCCATTTGCTGACCGCAAACCTGGAAGACCACAACGAACGAAACTATTAGACATAACATTGCAATTGATTTACAGAAATCACTTCAAACGTCTACCACAAATTTGGCACTAAACTAGTCGACGTTCTCTGGGGAAGATATTGAAAAGTGAATTGGATACAATTGGTTGAAGGATTGACAGAGGATGACTTTACAGACGGCTGAGTTCTGCGACCGACTTATGGTCATTTGTAACGTCGACGACAAAATTGCATCCAATGCAGTGTTTTCCGATAAGACAACAGTTGATAGTCTTCACTCAAGATATTGAACATCCTCATTGGATTCATGAAGCACCTTCCCAGCATCCACAGAGGTTGCATGTTTGGACGGGAATTGTCCTGCACTGCACAGAAAGGGCAGTGAACCCAAAATGTTTGGTTCCAACTTAATAAAGCAGTTTTTCACTATAATAGACGAGCTAGTGATTTCCTGGAAGCGAATTTTCCAAATCCATCGATTGGACGTAGAGAATTCATAGAGTGGCCTTCTCGTTCTCCGGATCTTGGTCAGCAAGATTTTTTTGAATCATCTAAAGTCTCGTGAATGATTTTTTTCATTTGCTAATCTCTAGATATATGCTTTTTCCATGTAAGCCTTGAATTTCATTTATTTTTTCAATGGGCTCATTTACATATTTTTATGTATTTTACACAGAGAACATCATTTCTAGGCTCTGTGCAAAAAATCAGACGTCAGCGAGACTCCTAAGTCGCCCAAAAAAATGATAAACATCAAACAGCGTTCCTCACCGAATTTCAGGTGTGACGTCATCGCATAGGAAATCTCTCGTTCAGCGAGCGGATACCGCGCCGATCGGTTTTCGGTTAGATGACTACTTAGCTAGTCACAGTATTATGCTTGCTCATATGCTTATTATTTATTATACATTTCAGCGAACTCTAAACAGTGTTATGTTTGTGAAATAAATACGTTTATAAACATTTTAAACTATTCGACACAGGGTATAGAACCAGAGTGAAAAAAGCTATAATTATTGTTAGTTCCAGAATGTAAGAGTACTAGGATTAAAACATCTAACAAAACATTATTTTCTATCAATAAGGATGCAAAAGAAAACGGAAGCAGTGGCAGGAAAGCATAAAAAGATTCGAAGCATTTACTGATAGGTAAGTCAACATATTACTAGCTTCATCATAATAAGTTTTCCTTGTTCTTTTAAACATTGGTGATTTAATTTCCACTACACATTAATTATAAATAGCATCTGGATATTTGGGCAGTCTGCAGTTGAGAAAATTCTATTTTTTTCAATTCATTTCACAAGAATTTTAGGTACGTTTTCAGTATTGCAATATCTAAGCCCAATATTCGTGATCTATCTTTTTTTTGCTTCTTCAAGGTGTTCTGAAAGACTATCATTGATCACCGCTTGATTTTTTTAAAGGTCTCAGCTGATGATAAAGATAACACTGTCTCCGTAGAGGACGGTTCCTCCCTCCCACAATGGAGCCACAAAAGAAAAGCAATAACATGCTTTCAGCCTCCCTCCGAGGCAGGACAATAACACTTTGTCTATTTTTTCAAACTCTAAAACAGTACAAACAACTTGGTAGCATCTTGAGTTTAGTTTATGCTCGGGTGTCATTCCTGCTGAAGAAATACAATTATATATTTCTCTCTTCAAAGTTTTGTGTGACCTATAGCGTTATCTCCGTAACTTTGTCCACCAGACCAGGAATAAAATAAAACATCTGGAATCATCATGTATATCATTTGAGAGAGCATGTATTTATGGAAATATTGACATTTTTAATCTTTCTGACTAAAAATAGCCAAAAACGATGTGTCACAAAGTATAAAATTATAATATAATAAACTCTGTTTTTTGATTGAGAAACTCCATAATCATCAGAGCAAGTCCACTTCTGGTACATTTTGAGCCTGCTTTTTGAAAAGTAGGTCCACACATTACATTTTATTAACAGAAAATTTTTGTAACAGGTACCTAATACAAATAAATAAATTCTAAGCGAGTCAGGAGCGTAATGCTTGTGCACATTAACTTTCATATGCGGTGACATCACAGTCACAGTCTTCGCCCCGCTACGGTATGCATGTTTAATTGGTTGTATTAGGAGAACGACATATTCTATTGACATAAAATTATCAGAATCATATTTTCATCTTCAGTACTTTGTTTTACGACAGTTAAAAATGAATTTTAGTAAACGAGCCCGTTATCAAAAGAGCGGCTTTTATCAATAACTTGCCCATTAATGTCAATACATATAATAATAAATCCTTGTTCTATCAGTAAACGAATATTAAACACGATTTTTCAATAACTGGGTGGAAAATTGCTCTCTGTTCTCCTCCAGAAAATGTGTACTAATAATTGTGTCGATAGGTCAACATCGGGTAAAATGTTTTTATAGTGAAGCTCCACATTTTCATTCTGTACTGACAAAATCTGGGTTGTAGTTGAATCTGCAATCTAGCTTTTTCAATAAATTCGTTATTTTTTGCCTCCCGAGTCTGTAATTGATGATGTTTTGATTATTAAAAATTAAATCTAAACGAGAGGTAACCGGTAACCTGGAAAAAGTTCATTCAGTATTTTGTAAACATGTATTTCCCTATTTCTACAATCAGCCAGTGACATCGAGTTAAAAATATCTCGCGTAAATTTTTTGTCGGTGCTGAAATTCTTTTTTCGGTTGCTGAATAAACAGTTTTGACGGCAACTTTTCCTGTATACACGACATATTAACAATAAACTCCCAGCATTTATTACAATCATTTCTGTTGAAATTTTGACAATATATTGTAGAATGATTGTATATAACAAATTAACAGATTTTGTAGAATGGGAGAGATAAATAAAATTGGTGCATGTATGGAGTAGGCTACATACACAAAAAAGCTAGACTTTTCTCGTTTGCCTAAAAATAGCCGCACAGTCCAAAAATGGAAAAATGTAAAATAACAAATTTGACATCAACTTAAGCTATAATCGGAAGTGCTTTACAAATAATAATATTTTATCCACGATACACTTACTCACGGTATGCTCATTTCTACTCCAAATTGCGTCCGAGCCGCGCAGTTAAGTCACGCGGGAACCAGAAATTTACACCCACCTATCACCAGTCTTTCCATTCATTGTATTTTCATGCAATACAAGGTGTTGTTAGCTTCAATTTCAATTTTACTTGAGTTGATTCGTTTATTTGGAATTTTATTACCCACTAATTTACTGTAATTGATGTTATTTAATACTGTTTTATAATATAAGGCTATTTTTGTTTTGTATATACGATTAAGTGATATTAATAGGAAAATCAGTTTTCAAAACTGCCTGGAAGAACTGGACAAGGATATGTCAAAACTTACAAATTTATAGAATATGCATGAAAATTGAACATAAACAAGGTATTTCCCATATATTTAGCATTGTACATTACTGATTGAGATTCCCACATGACGTCACACGCTGTCGGCTACATGCGCAAGAGTAAGTGTATCGTGATTAGATTCGAAAACATCCTTTGTGATATTGTACAGAAGGGTCTGAACTATACAAATAGCTGGTGTAGGCAAGTGGAACTCAGCATCAACCCCACTAAAACCATCCTGATAGCCTTCACTGAGAAAAGAAAACTCAACCTCAGAACCATAAAACTTGATGAGAACGAGATTGAATGAAGACAAGAAAACAAGTATCTAGGTTTAACTCTAGACAGTAAACTCCTGTGGAACAAACACGAAAAGGAGATTACATACAAGGCAAAAATGGCTCTAATGGTGTGCAGGAATCTGGCAGGAAGAAACTGGGGTGGTAACCCAAAAATCCTAAGCTGGATGTACACTGCCATAGTGAGACCAATCATCACTTATGGATCCATTGCGAGGAGTAGTAGAACTAGCCTATTGACGACGAGAGAAAACCTATCCAAAATTCGAAGACTAGCCTGTATATGCATTACAGGAGCAATGAGAACATGCCCAACGGCAGCTATGGAAGGGTTTCTCAACCTCACCCCTCTACATATGGTGGTGGAAAGTGTTGCAGAGAGAACAAGATACAGACTAAGTAGAGAGGGTATCATTAAAAAAACCACCTCCTCACTTCTTAGAAATCAGACAGCCTGGGACATGCCACAAGACGGTATGATAAAAAAGTATGACTTTTCAAAGAAATTCGTTACGGAAATGAGCAACAAGAAGGAATGGGATCCAGATACCATTACCAGACTTGGGAAGAATGCCATTCAATGGTACACAGACGGCTCAAAAGCAATAGAAGGAACTGGGGGTAGGAGTGCTCTGGCCAGGAGCCAAACACTCTGAAAGCTTGGGAAAAACCCCAAGTATCATTCAAGCGGAAATCCACGCCGTAAGAAAGTGCGCCCAGTTCAATATTGATAAAGGATACAGAAGACAAAGGATTATCATGTCGGATAGTCAGGCAGCCATTAAGGCACTGAGCTCTTGTGTAATCACTTCCAAAATGATGTGGGAATGCCTAGACAAACTCAATGAGCTGGGCGAGAACAACATAGTCACCTTACTATGGATTCCAGGACACACTGGAATCCATAAGTTATGTGAAACGGAGTCTAATATGTTAGACTAACTCGTTACGTAAAAGCTCCTGATAAACAATTTTATAATTCGATCTCATGTGAATTTCAAAAACGGCTAGTGGCTGGTTGTCGTGAGAAGCTCTGTATATACGAGATACATGGAATTTTAAGAATGCGGTCGAACTAACTAATCTTAAAACTGAATATTCTAGTTAAATATTGATTCCTTTAATACTTAGTGTCTTATCCACATACAAAAAGAATTTCAATCAAATAAAGAAATTTTCAAAACTGAAATGTTATCGGCCAAGAACACTGCTTCCATCAGCAGCAGTTCCACCACTCCACTCTTATCATTATGAATTAGTTGTTAAATAAAATATCGTTTGTTCGTTATTTTGTGAAATTTTTTGAAAAAAATTAACATTTTAGTCCCTATCTGACGTTCTCTTGAGACTCGTTCACATGCAACTAATCGAGAACACTAGAGCATAATTAATTTTTGCATACATAGACATTTTAAAAAACCGAATTATATCGTTTGCCACTTTGCGTACATTTCCCACTCTGGAGTAAAATGCAATATCCAAAAACTTTCGTTACAAGTATTCGTGAAAATTTGGTATCATCAATATGCAAATCTACACCGTTTTTATCAACATTCTCATCCCAAGTGATCTAAATATTGCTATTGTTATAACCAAATAGTAAGATTAGTTTGTGGAATCAAATGTAGTTCCACAACTGCATTTCTCGTTAATGAAATAATTTGCAAACATATCACGAAAACGTAATGACTACATCTAGTAGCCGGAACTTAATCAAAACACACCTTAGAGCCGCTATCGAACTCCAAGCATATTCGAAATCCAGGAATGAGAGTCCATCGGATGACAATCGAACCGTATATTTAGTAATTCAACACAATACAAGTCATGCATACACAACTCTCATACATCTAATTTTGGAATTAGACTGCTATTTCCAGCCAAACAAGTTCATTTGATTGAATTGCATCATTGGGAACAGAATAAATTATTATCGGTCAGTATACAGTTGAGGATCATAAATTTTCCACGGCCGGTTAAAACTTTCCTCAGTAACATCGACAGACTCATGTCTGAAGGGATTGCTGAAGGAATATGAAATTACCTATGACAGAAATGTTATTTACTCAAAATTCGTTAGGTAGTTCTCCAAAATCTATTATTAATAAGTTAATTGGTTTTAACCATTTCCCAAGCTTTTGTAGTTTGCAGAAATACATGGTCCAATGTTTCTGTTTGATGCAGATCACAAATAGTGCACAGCACTTGCTGATTGATTTTGTAGGATTTACCGTTTGAAAAGTACTAAAGGTAGTAATCAGAAAAAATTCTGGTTTGTGCCACAATTCTGATAAATTTTATTTGACATTTCAATTGCAAAAAATTTGAGTAGCTCTCATGGTAATTTTATCATCGTTATGTAGTCTTCCTTTATACTTGAGTAGTGAGTTATCTGATTCTCTTTTGAGTGCAGAGATATTTAGGTTGTTTCAGGTTTCCTGAGAGTTCCACTCCTAGGAGCTGTAATACCATGTCGTTGGTAGAATGACTCAGTAAATTATTCCCCCCTTGCGCGGATAGGACGGGAAAGGACGAGTGAAGCCAAGTAACAGCTCAAAAATGGTCCGTAGAGTACTGGTAGGGCTACTTATTTCGAGTAGGTAGCACCAATAAATGCCAGCAGAAGATCCAACATGCCCAAGCCACATCCTAACACAAGTCCTACCTAGTAAGTGGGTGGACGGCGAGTTCCCGGCGCCATAAAACTGGGAAATCCCGGCTACAGTTTGGTAAACCAGACAGAAGAGTCCTGATGGAGTGAGCCAGCGGTAAGAATCCAATCCCAAGGTGAACCACCATCCCGCCCTTTGGATGCAGGCGTGTCTTGAGCTATTCCCGATGGATATGACGAACTGAAAGGGATCTCAGCCTCAGGTACCTACGCATGCGAGGCTCTTCACAGGTGTACCGGATTTTCGTTCGCTACTCGTGGGACAAATATGAGTGGAAGTATTGGGTATGTTGTTTTTGTAGTGGACCACCAGCCCGAAACTGGTCGTACTACTTTGGAGGGGAAAGTTACCCCTAAAACAAACATGAAAACGTTAGTACGACTAAACAGGAGGCACTCCCTGTCGAGCAGTCTGATTTGAAAAAGAAAAAAGTTGTATGTATCCCAAAGTAACATCCAGCCATATGAAAAAAAAGTGCCGATGCATTTACTTTGATATCAGTACTGGCACTTTCGACAGACATATCGTTCGGAAATTGATTGAAGTGAACAAATCTGGAAATGTAGAGATGATCCCAATTGACCAAGTTCACCAGACAGAAAAGAACCTTGGTCAAATCGACATGGCAACTCAAACAGACTGGAGAAAAATGGATGAGAAAAAACCCACTGTATACCTATACACGGACATGTTTAGGTGGTCTAGGTGGAAATGAGAAAGGAAATGATTGGAGGAATACAAGAATGCTCCAAGAAGGCTACACCGGAGCTAGCCTAAGTCGAAGATGATGTGGTAGAGCGAACAACCAGAGTGAGATTGAATGCAGGAAAGGTTGAGAGAATTATAGGGATTGTGCACGATGGTAGAGAGTCAGATTTTTGGGAAAAACTTAGTGAAGAGGATGAAACATTGGCGGAATGTAGGGTTATCACCCATCCGATAACAAAAACCAATATGGATATTTTCGGAAGGGGTGCTCTACTATAATGGCCGCCGATCACATGAAAAACATGGTCAAACACCCACATAAAAGTTAGACGCGATAGTTGTGGTAGATATCGGGAACGCATTTAACTTGGCCTCATGGCCACATATTGACAGAGCAGTAGAGGGGATGAGCGAGCCCAAATACATAGGCAACATAGTATGTAGTAAGCTAGAAGATCGAGAAATAATAATGGCCCCGAGAAAAAAGATGCAAATAACCGCTAGAGTGCCTCGAGGATCGGTTCTGGGCCCGCCATTGTGGATGTTTTGTACGATGGTATACTGAAGGTAGAAACACCAAAAGATTCAAAGGTTATGGCATTCGCAGATGATCTCAACATATGCATCAAAAGTGACAACTCACATACCTGATCAACACTTGTTGGAGTTGGTAAAGAGGTGGCTGGTCAGACAGCCTGGAGCTGGAGGAGTATGAAGCAGAAGCAATTATAATGGAAGGCACGAGAAAAAGAGCCCGCATTACTCTCAAAATAAACAACGTTGAAACCATCCCAGTAAAGGATATTGAAGATTTAAAATATTACTTAATACAAACCCACCCTCCCTGCAACATTTGTAGATATAATTATATCAAAAATAAAATAAAAACACGAAATCAGACCTAAAACTAAACAGTCAGTTGAACGCGTGTACTTTCCACAAATATCAACCATAGGTACCTATTACTCCAAAATAAAAATATTAGGAGTCAAAATTTAGTTCAACAACACAAAATACTAAATCACAATCGAAGAAAAAGCAAAGTAAAAGTTTTACAAAACACACACTGAAAATAGCTAAAACAGCAAAATAAAACCACTAAGATATAAAGGGCTTATACGGCAGCTGATTTGTTTTACTCGTTGCCAAGATGACATTGACATTTCAGAGCGCCATCTATCGAATTCTACTTTTCCCAATACCTAAATGTATATTGATCATAGTTCTCCGACAGTCTGCGGATTAAATCAAGTGTATACTGGTTGTCAAATCGAAGTTTAATATCATTATTCTGAAGATTTATGATTGTCATTGTTTGGTATTGCGATACAAATGTATAGATTCGGATATCAAAATAAAGAGAATATTGATAGCTTGATAACTAATTCAGTACTTGCTAACAATGTGCGTACTAAAAAATCTGTATGAACATGATGTGAAGAATCTTGTCAATTATGCAATTTGCGCTAAATGATTGGTGAATTTAAATACAGCGGGAGAGAATCGAAAAGTTATCAAATGTACCGTTGACGAGAAAACTCCATAAAGTCGAAAATATTTACCTTGTATGTATGTATCTATGTTCTAGCACACATATGGGCTTGATGCGAACTCTCAATACTTTATTTTTATTGGTCTACCCAAAGTCTGAGCCAAAACTCAGCCCTTTTTTGTTATTTAATCACTATTTATGTGGAAAAATTCACCTTATTTACAACACCCGGAAAATATTGGGAATTAGTTTAGATTTGCCTTTGAGCTCATGATATAGATATTGGAGCCACTTTTAGTGGCTTCTGAAATTTTCATGAGACCTCAATTTAATTTCGTTACAGTTTTGTGATTATAAATGAGATGTCGGACAAAGCAATAATTCAAATTTATCGGTATTAGTTCTTATTAGTCAAACACAATTATTGATTCAAATTAATTACAGGTATATATGTTTATTCAATTCCATTCGAATGATTCGGTAAATACTATAGGTATACCTCGACCATCGACAAAATGATTAATAATCGATTATGGAATAATGCTGACCTCAATTACAATAGTAATCCGAATATAATCCAAGTATTCGGAAGCAAAATCCGTTGAAACAATTTTGAACCGTTGTAGACAATATACACGTACTGAACAATATAAAACCGATTAATATAGCCATTTAACAAAGTAGTGGTCGTAAAATACTCAATAAATTAACGATAGGCATAAATTTTAATATATCCGGTAATATACCGATAATATACCAAAAACATAAGCCAAATTAAATACGAACCGCTGAACAGGAAAATCATACCCGGGAAACATAAATATTGGGTCTCTTATTATGAATTAATTTA